>PVKV010033639.1:0-18501 GCA_004027835.1 Alouatta palliata
CAACATGGTGAAACCCCGTCTCTACTAAAAATACAAAAAATTAGCTGGGCATGGTGGCACGTGCCTGTAGTCCCAGCTACTCGGGAGGCTGAGGCAGGAGAATTGCTTGAACCCAGGAGGCGGAGGTTGTGGTGAGCCGAGATCGCGCCATTGCACTCCAGCCTGGGTAACAAGAGCGAAACTCCGTCTCAAAAAAAAAGAAAAAACAACTTGAAAAAAGTGTAATTAAAAATAACTCTTCTGTGTAGTCATAAAATACTGATGTATTCAACCTGTTCATAGTTGATTTAACTTATTGATGCAGTAGGTATAGATACTCTGCTGGTAATTTTAGAAAATCCTTAGCAAATTGCTATTTGTCCCTTTTTGTCTGTAATCTTGGCTGGGCTTGGTGGCTAACACCTGTAATCCTAACAGGTTGGGAGGCCAAGGAGAGGATTGCTTGAGGCTCAGAGTCGGAGACTAGCCTGGGCAACATAGTGAGATCCATCCTGTCTCTATACTCAGCTGGATATGGTGGTATACCTGTAGTCCCAGCTACTCAGGAGGCTGAGTCAGCAGTCGGATCCCTTGAGCCCAGAAGTTTGAAGCTGTGGTGAGCCATGATCAAACCACTGCATTCCAGCCTGGGCAACAGAGCAAGACTCTGTCAGAAAAAAAGAGAAAATTCTCTTGGCAATGGTGAGAGTAGTTATTAGGGACTTCCTGTCTAGAATTAGAGAAGGATCAGGGACGTATTTTCTGTTATTTTATGTATCTGCTATTTTTTTTTCTCGCCTGCCTCCTCCTGTATCTACTTCTAAGTGGACTGTTTGCGTGTTGTCACCAATGCGTAGCCTCTTCAGTTTACCCTCATGTGCTCTTATTTTCTCTGCATACAGTGAAGTGAAGTGATTGTCAATACAATTTATAATCCTGAGCTGGTACTTTTTTATATTTAATTGGGTTGATATCTTCTAATTCCTCCCAGTGTACAAAGCCTTTGTGCTTTGAGTAGTTGTTGTTGAGAAAGGCTGGGGGCTTTAGATGTGGAGAATTAAATGAGCATGGCATTTTCAGAGGATGCTTGTTGGAGATTGCTTGGATAGGATGGATATAGTCAGGTAATAAGGCCTAGAAATCCAGACTGAAGCATTTGGTATTGATGTAATAGGAACTGGCAGCCAGTGAGAGATTTTAGCTGAGAAGTGATATGAAATCTCTTTGGAGACTTGGACTAGGGGAGATTAGAGGCAAGGTTAGGATGTAGTGTCTGTTGAAAATAGTAATTAGGACTTAAGAATTGGCCCAGTGGCATGTGCCTGTAGTCCTAGCTACTCAGGAGGCTGAAGCAGGAAGATTGCTTGAGGCTGCAGTGAGCTATGATTGCTCCTGTGAATAGCCACTGCACTCCAGCCCGGGCAACATAATGAGATTCTGTCTCTCAAAAAAAAAATAATAAATAAAAAAACTTGAGCACAGTCAGTACTCAGAAGAAAGGGGGTAAATCTGAAATATTATTTCAAAGGGAGAAAATTGACAGTTCTTGGTGCTACCTGACCTGGAGGCAAAGATTGGAGTCTGGATTTGATGAATGGGGAGAGTTGAGGGCAGATGATGTCTAAGGCTTATAGTTTTGCTGCCTGAGACAAAAATGATTCCTCAGAGGTTCCTTCCTCTTCTCTGTCCATCATCCTACAATACTCTGTTCTTAGCCATCTTGGGGGAAAATTGATCTCTCCACACCTGAAGTTCTGCTCTCTGTCCGACTCGCTCCTTCTTGCTGGGTGACCTTGGTTTTTTGTTCCTTTGGTGGTGGGTTTTTTTTTTTTTTTTTCAAAGATGGGGTTTCACCATGATGGCCAAGCGGGTCTTGAACTCCTGACCTTGGGTGATCCACCCACCTCGGCTTCCCAAAGTGCTAGGTTTACAGGTGTGAGCCTCCACGTCTGGCGTTGTTTTGTTTTTTAAGAGGATTCTTGTCGGGTGCGGTGGCGCACACCTGTAATCCCAGCACTTTGGGAGGCCGAGGTGGGCGGATCACAAGGTCAAGAGATCGAGATCATCCTGGCCAACATGATGAAACCACGTCTCTATTAAAAATATAAAAATTAGCCAGGCGTGGTGGCACACACCTGTGGTCCCAGCTACTCGGGAGGCTGAGGCGGAAGAATCGCCTGAACCCAGGAGGTGGAGGTTGCAGTGAGCCGAGATTGCACCACTGCACTCCAGCCTGGCGACAGAGCAAGACTCCGTCTCAAAAAAAAAAAAAGACAGATTCTTGCTCTGTTGCCCAGGCTGGAGTGCAGTGGTGTGATCTTAGCTCACTGCAACCTCTGCCTCCTGGATTCAAGCAATTCTTGTGCCTCAGCCTTTCCAAGTAGCTGACATTGCAGGTGCCTGCCACCACATCTGGCTAATTTTTGTATTTTTAGTAACTACGGGGTTTCACCATGCTGGCCAGGCTGGTCTCGAACTCCTGACCTCAAGTGATCCACCCACCTTGGCCTCCCAAAGTGTTGGGATTATAGGCATGAGCCACCATACCTGGCCCGGGTGACCTTGTTTTATTAATTGCTCTTTCCCTTTTTCCTCTGGGATCTTCATTCTCTACTTCTCTGTTATATCACTTTTTCTGCCTAAAACCATGGTTGCCTCTTATTCTGTCCTTTAACCCCTCAAGTTATCATTCCCCTTTCTGGTGAATTCTTGAAAGAATCATCTACTTTGTTTACCTCTCCCCCAAGGTTTGACTTCTGTATCTTGTACTCGGCTGAAACTAACTTCGTAAGTCACAAATGATATATTCCTTATACTTACCCTGCTAGATTTGCAGTATTTAAAGAATTTATTAAAAAAAAAAAAAGGCTGGCCTTAGTGCAGTGGTATTTACAACTAATTGATCACAATCAGTTATAGCTTTCTTTGTACCTTCTCCACTCCTGCTTCACATGACTCACCTTAAAAAAAATAAAAGTTAATTAAGAGATGGAGTCTCACTGGCTTTGAACTCCTGGGTTCAAGCCAATCCTCCTGCCTTAGCCTCCCATGAATTTGTAGTATTTTTTTTTCTTCTTTTCTCTTTTTTTTTAAATTTTTTATTTAAAGACGGGGTTTCACCATGTTGGTCAGGCTGCTCTTCAACTCCCGACCTCAGGTGATCCACCCACCTTGGCCTCCAAAGTGCTTGGATTACAGGCGTGAGCCACCACGCCCGGCCAATTTGTAGTATTTTTACTACCACTTTTTTTTTTCTTTTTTTTTTGCTATATAGTCTTGCCCTGTCACCCAGGTTGGAGTGCAGTGTCATGATCTTGGCTCACTGCAACCGCCTCCTGGGTTCAAGCGATTCTCCTGCCTCAGCCTCCCAAGTAGCTGGAATTACAGGCACATACCACCACACCCAGCTAATTTTTTGTATCTTTAGTAGATACGGAGTTTCACCATGTTGGCCAGGTTGGTCTCGAACTCCTGACCTTGTGATCCGTCTGCCTTGGCTTCCCAAAGTGCTGGGATTACAGGCAAGAGCCACTGCACCTGGCTCACCACCACTTTTTTTTGAGACAGGATCTGGCTCTGTTGCCCAGGCTGGAGTACAGTGGTGCGATCTCTGCTCACTGCAGCGTTTGCCTTCCAGGTTTAAGTCGTTCTCCTGCCTCAGCCTCCTGAGTAGCAGGGACTACAGGCGCCTGCCACCATGCCTGGCTAGTTTTTGTACTTTTAGTAGAGACAAGGTTTCGCCATGTTGGCCAAAATGGTCTCAAACTCCTGACCTCAAGTGATCCACCTACCTCTGCCTCCCAAAGTGCTGGGATTACAGGCGTAAGCCACTGTGCCCAGCTTATTATTTCCATTTTGAACCCATCTCTTTTATTGCCAAACATATATTTACTTCTATGTTCATTATGACATTGTTATCCTATTTTTAAAGCTGGAAACCTTGCAATCACTTTTTGATTTAAATGATTAAAATGCATTTGAGTACTTCCTGAGCCAGGCACTGCCAGTATAATAAAAAATAAAAAAAATGAAAAGAAGGAAAGAGATAGTCTGCTTTTAAGGAACTTCACTGTGTGGTAAAAACTAGCGTAAACAATGACAATACAGAATACTAAATGGTCTGGTAGGTGTTATGTATGCAGTACTTTGGGAGTGTGGAGGAAGGCATGCCTAGAGTAATCAGGGAGGACTTCACAGAGTGGTTATTTATAGTTTGAGCAGAGACATACCAGTAAGAGGTAATAGCACATGCAAGTGGCCAGAAATTTTTGGATAGCTATCTGGAAGGAATGGGATTATCAGGAGGTAAAGGTGTAAAGGTAGGCTTATATACCATGCTGTATACTTGAATGTTTTTACTATTACAAAGTTTTACAGATGCCTTTAGTTTCTTCCTTTTAATTACTTCCTCCTTCTAAAATGAGAAATACTGCACCTCTGCTTAAATTTGTAACTTAAATGCTTCATACCTCATTTTCTTAATGAATAAAGCCCAAATTCAGTGTCCCTTTTTGATGGGACCCTGTCCTGACCTTTCCAAATCTTATGCTAGAGCCTTGTATACCCTGGATTCAGCCAAACTGAACTCTTAATGGTCCCTTGCTCATGCCTTTAGTCTCCTGGTCTTACTCATCTTTGCATCTTTTTTTTTTTTTTTTTTTTTTTCTGAGGCAGAGTCTCGCTCTGTTGCCCAGGCTGGAGTGCAGTGGCACAATCCTGGCTCACTGCAACCTCTGCCTCCCGGGTTCAAGCAATTCTCCTGCCTCAGCCTTCCAAGAAGCTGGGATTACAAGCATATGCCACCAAGCCCGGCTAATTTTTTTGTATTTTATTTTATTTTATTTTTTGAGATGGAGTTTCGCTCTTGTTACCCAGGCTGGAGTACAGTGGTGCGATCTCGGCTCACGCAACCTCCACCTCCTGGGTTCAAGCAATTCTCCTGCCTCAGCCTCTCGAGTAGCTGGGGCTACAGGTGTGCGCCACCATGCCCAGCTGATTTTTCTATTTTTAGTAGAGACAGGGTTTCATCATGTTTACCAGCATGGTCTTGATCTCTTGACCTGGTGATCCACCTGCCTCGGCCTCCCAAAGTGCTGGGATTATAGGCATGAGCCACTGTGCCCGGCCCTTTTTTGTATTTTAAGTAGAGACAGGGGTTCACCATGTTGGCCAGGCTGGTAATGAATTCCTGACCTCGTGATCCACCTGCCTCGGCATCTCAAAGTGCTTGGACTACAGGTGTGAGCCGCTGCGCCCGGCTCATCTTTGCATCTTAACAGTGTATAGCATGGTGCCTTCTTTTTAGTGGGGACATAGTGAGTTAATGAATGAATGATGCTATTACAGAGATACAGTTTGGGAAGGGGAGTACATTTTAGGTAGAAAGGTGATGAGTGGATTGTCTGCCTTCATAACTTTCAGTGCACCAGATTTCTATAACTTCGGGTTAATTGGTTTTTTTTTCTTCATTTCCTTATGTACTCAATTTCATGTACTCAATTTCTAAGGCTTTTTGAATTTGAGCTTCCTAATATCTCATGCATTAATTGTTTTCTCCATTTTCAACTTTGATTCTCCTAATTCAGGTTAATAAATTTTTTTTTTTTGAGGCTGAGTTTTGCTCTGTCGTCCAGGTTACAGTGCAGTGTTGCAATCTTAGCTCACTACAGCCTCCATCTCCTGGGTTCAAGCGATTCTCATGTCTCAGCCTCCTGAGTAGCTAGGATTACAGGGGCGTGCCACCATGCCTGACTAATTTTTGTACTTTTAGTAGAGATGGGGGTTTCACCATGTTGGTCAGGCTGATCTCGAACTCCTGACTCTGTGATCTGCCCGCCTTGGCCTCCCAAAGGCGTCACCCAGGCTACAGTGCAGTGGTGTAATCTTGGCTCCTGGCTGGGACCAAGTGATTCTTCCCTCTTGGCCTTCCAAGGTGCTGGGATCACAGGCATGAGCCACTGCATTTGGCTGAGTTTTTGTTTTTTTTCTCTATTTTTCCAAGCTAATTAGTAAGATAAAGACATTAACTGTTGTTGACAGTTTCCATTTTTAATTAATAATTAGGGCATTTGTCCTATTTTTGTTTGGTAATCAGAAGACTTTAATTTGTTCAATAGGATCAACAGTTGTCTGTATTCCAACTATTAGGTGGTGTAAGTTTATTATATTGTTGCTTTTTGTAGGTTGTCCTTTGTGCTAGATAGAAATGTTATTAAATCTCCCTGGTTTTCAGGGGAGCCCATTGAAAGGAGATCAATCTCTGAAATTTAGTGATGGGATAATAATAATTGAACAGTTATTTATGAATCTAATTTAAGTAATCTCAAATTCCTATGAATCATTTTTAATTTAGAAAAGTCAGACTTAAAAATGGAATATAAAAATCTTCTGATTTTTTTTTTGTTGTCACTTTTCATATACTCTCTCAGTTACACTCTTAATATTCTGTTAGAAATTGTCTCTCCACACACACCTCTTTTTTTCCTTTTGGTTAATACGTTAAGAATATCTTTTCATATGAGCATGTAAGAAGATATTCTTTTTATTTTGAGATAGGGTATCGCCCTGTTGCCCAGGCTGGAGTCCAGTAGTGTGATCACAACTCACTACAGCCTAGACCTCTTGTGTTAAAGTGACTCTCCTACCTCAGCTTTCTGAGTAGTTGGGGCTGCAGACCCATGCCATCATGCCTGGCTAATTAAAAAAAAATTACTTGATAGAGACGAAGTCTTGCTATGTTGCCCATGATGGTCTTGAATTTCTGGCTTCAAGCAATTCTCCTACTCTGCATAAGCCACCACTTCAGCCTTGATTATTTTCTTATTATGAAATTTTAATTTAGATAAATGTAGATTTGCATATAGCTGTAAGAAATTCCATGGGCAGGCCAGGCACAATGGCTCACCCGTATAATCCCAGCACTTTGGGAGGCTGAGGCGGGCGAATCATTTGAGGTCTGGAGTTCCAGACCAGCCTGGCCAACATGGTGAAACCCCGTCTCTACTTAAAATACAAAAAATTAGCTGGACATGGTGGTACACACCTTTAGTCTCAGCTACTCGGGAGGCTGAGGCAGGAGAATCGCTTGAATTCTCCTACTCTGCATGAGCTACCACTTTAGCCTCGATTATTTATTTATTTATTTTTCTTTTTTAGAGATGGGGTTTCACCATATTGGTCAGACTGGTCTCGAACTCCTGACCTCAGGTAATCCACCCGTCTCGGCCTCCCAAAGTGCTGGGATTACAGGCGTGAGCCACCGCGCCCGGCCGTCTCACTTATTTTCTTATGAAATTTTTGTGGCCGGGTGTGGTAGCTCACACCTGTAATCGTAGCACTTTGGGAGGCTGAGGCAGGTGGATTACCTGAGGTCAGGAGTTTGAGACCAGCCTGGCCAACACGGTGAAACTCTGTCTCTACTAAAAATAAAATTAGTCCAGTGCCGTGGCGCGTGCCTGTAATCCCAGCTACTGTGGAGGTTGAGGCAGGAGAATTGCTTGAACTTGGGAGGTGGAGGTTACAATGAACTGAAATCACGCCAGTGCACTCCAGCCTGGACTACAGAGAGAGACTACGTCTCCAAAAAAAAAAAAAGAAAGAAAAAGAAAAATTTTATTTAGATAAATGTAGATTTGGATGTGGAACTCACGACCTCAGGTGATCCGCCTACATTGACCTCCCAAAGTGCTGGGATTACAGGCATGAGCCACTGTCCCCAGCCTGCCCATGGAATTTCTATTTTTTTTGAGACGGAGGAGTCTTACTCTGACAACTAGGCTGGAGTGCAGTGGTGTGATCTTGGCTCACTGCCACCTTTGCCTCCTGGGTTCAAGCGATTCTTCTGCCTCAACCTCCTGAGTAGCTGGGACTACAGGTGTGTGCCACCATGCCCAGCTAATTTCTTATATTTTTAGTAGGGATGGGGTTTTGCCATGTTGGCCAGGCTGGTCTGGAACTCCTGGCCTCAAGTGATTTGCCCGACTTAGCCTTCCAAAGTGTTAGGTTTACAGGCATGAGCTACTGCTCCCTATCATAATTCACCAGTCTTTTTTTTTTTTTTTTTTTTTGAGATGGAGTTTCACTCTTGTTGCCCAGGCTGGAGTGCAATGGTGCGATCTCAGCTCACCACAACCTCTGCCTCTCAGGTTCAAGCCATTCTCTTGCCTCAGCCTCCCGAGTAGCTGGTGTAATAGGCATGCACCACCATGCCTGACTATTTTGTATTTTTAGTAGAGACAGGGTTTCTTCATGTTGGTCAGGCTGGTCTTGAACTCCCGACCTCGTGGTCCGCTCACCTTGGCCTCCCAAAGTACTGGGATTACAGGCATGAGCCACGTCGTCCGGCCTTTTCACCAATCTTATTCAGGTATTGACATTCATATAATTTATCCATCTTACTCAGATGTCCTTAAATTGTTATTTTTCTCCTTAAATCTGTATTTCTATCAGGATATATTTTAGATATACCCGGTTTTACTGGTAGTCTTTCATTGTGTGTGTATTAAGTTCTTTATGTTTTTATCACCTGTATAGGTTGGTATATCCACGACTGCTGTCAAGTTTCTAAATATCTGCGGGGTGCAGTGGCTCCTGCCTGTAATCCTGGCACTTTGGGAGGCTGAGGCCGCTGGATCACCTGAGGTCAGGAGTTTGAGACCAGCCTGGCCAACATGGTGAAACCCTGTATCTACTAAAAATACAAAAAAAATTAGCTGGGTGTGGTGGTTCATGACTGTAATCCTAGCTACTTGGGTGGCTGAGGCAGGAGAATTGCTTGAACCTGGGAGGCGGAGGTTGCAGTGAGCTGAGATTGCGCCATTGCACTCTAGCCTGAGTATATGTCTCGGTCTCAAAAGAAAAAAAAGTTGCTAAACATTTCTAATACCATAAGGATCCGTCCTGTTACCAGCCCTTTTGTAACTACATCCATCTTCTTGACAGTCCTTCCATCTCTTTTTTGTATGTGACAGGGTCTTGCTCTGTCAGCCAGGCTGGAGTACAGTAGTTGAATCTCAGCTCACTGCAACTTCTGCGTCCAAAGTTTAAGCGATCTTCCCACCTCAGCCTCCTCAGCCTCCTGAGTAGCTGGTACTACAGGTGCCTGCCACCATGTTCAGCTAATTTTTGTATGTTTTTGTAGAGATGGGGTTTTACAGTGTTGCTCAGACTGGTCTTAAACTTGTGAGCTCAAGCAATCCGCCTGCCTTGGCCTTCCAAAGTGCTGGGATTATAGACGGGAGCCACCGTGCCTGGCCTAACCCCTCCATCTCTAGCCTTTGCCAGCTACTAATCTTTTTCTCTAAAATTTTGTCATTTCATAAATGTTAGGTAAATATGAGTCATATAGTGTGTAGCCTTTTGGGATTGTCTTTTTTTCATTTAGCATTATTTCCTGGTGATTCATCTAAGCTGTTATGTCAATAGTTTGTTTTTTTTTTTTTTTGAGATGGAGTTTTGCTCTTGTTGCCCAGGCTGGAGTGCAATGATGCCATCTTGACTCACTGCAACCTCCGCCTCCTAGGTTCAAGTGATCCTCCTGCGTCAGCCTCCTGAGTAGCTCGATTATAGGCCCCTGCTACCATGCCCAGCTAAGTTTTGTATTTTTAGTAGAGACGGGCTTTCACCATGTTGGCAGGCTGGTCTCGAACTCCTGACCTCAGGTGATCCGCGTGCTTTAGCCTCCCAAAGTGCTGGGATTACAGGTTTTTATGGTGGATTCCATGCAGAGAGTTCTTTCTATATTCTAGATTAGCATTCCCCAGCATTTTCGGCATCACGGACTGATATTGTGGGAAACAATTTTTCCATAGGTGTGAGTGGGATGGTTTGGGGATGAAACTGTTTCACCTTAGACATCAGGCATTACTTAGAATCTCATAAGGAGCCCGAAACCTAGATCTCTTGCATGCATAGTTCACTATAGGGTTCACGATCCTTTGAGAATCTTATGCCGCCCCTGATCTGACAGGAGTGGGAGCTCAGGCGATAATGCTCCCTTGCCTGCTGTTTACTTCCTGGTATGCAGCCCAGTTGCTAACAGGCTGAGGACCAGTACTGGTCCACGGCCCAGGCATTGGGGACCCCTATTATAGATGATCTACATTCTTTAAATTGCTCTTTATTTTAATACTTATTTTTTATTTAAAAATTTTATTTAAATTTATTTAAATTTTTATTTAAATACTTTTTTTTTTCGTGACAGAGTCTCTCTCTGTCACCCAGGGTGGAGTGCAGTGGTGCCATCTCGCGCATTGCAACATCTACCGTGCCCACAATGCCTGGCTAATTTTTTGTATTTTTAGTAGAGATAGGATTTCGCCATGTTGCTGATGCTGGTCTCCAATTCCTGAGTTCAGGCAGTCCACCAACTCAGCCTCCCAAAGTGCTAGGATTAAAGGCGTGAGCCACGGTACCCGGCCACAAACCAGACTTTGAAAATGTCGTTTCCATTTTTAGATAATTTGTTAGGGAACCAATAAAAGCTTACATACTTGTGATTTTCCCTTAGTAAATTGGAATAAATTTTAATGTTCGTTGCTGTTATTAGGTGAAATTACTTTATTAAGACCTCTGAAGTTCCTTTCACATCTCCAGTGACCTTATATAAAATACCATAATAATCTTTTAGTGATTGTTGGAAAGATAAAATCTACTTTGGAGGATAAACAATTATATTTACACATTAGATTAAATTAAAAGTAATTACTGGTTATGTGATATCCCTCACATACCAGAATGAGTCTGAAGATAATCTATCTTTGTAAATTATGGGGCTGTATTTCCTGTGTAATCTCTGATTTCTCTTGACGCTGTAATTGGAGCTCTTGGGGCTCCCTGGTGTAAGTAGGTGATGTGCAAGTTGTGTTTATACCCAGTGAAAATAACAGACATTAATGCTGCACTAATTTATCATTGGACTTTTACATTTAAAAGCATTTCTTTTTAAAAATCCGATTGTAAATCGATAATTTATGGTTGTATATATCAAAGGCATTTCTTTAACATTGTAGTTGGTTCAACTGGAAATATGTTAAATCTGTTTTTATAATTAGTATATTGGGGACTAATATATAATTAGTATATAATTAGTATATAATTAGTATATTGGGCACTTCCATCATGCCACAACACAATATATAAAGAATTGCCAGCAGGGTGCGGTGGCTCATGCCTGTAATCCCAGCACTTTGGGAGGCCTACGCAGGTGGATCACCTGAGGTCAGGAGTTCGAGACTAGCCTGTGCAACATGGTGAAACCCTGTCTGTGCTAAAAATACAAAAGTTAGCCGGACATAGTGGTGCGTACCTATATTCCCAGCTACGTGAGAGGCTGAAGCAGGACAATTGCTTGAACCTGGGAGGCAGGGGTTGCAGTGAGCCGAGATCGTGCCATTGCACTCCAGCCTGGACAACAGAGTGAGACTCCATCTTAAAAAAAAAAAATGTGGTTGCAGAACGTTTGTTGAGTGGTAGTTAAGTCCTTTTATTTTTATTTTCTTTGAGACAGAGTCTCCCTGTAAAAATGCAGTTGCAGTACGTTTGTTAAGTGGTAGTTAAGTTCTTTTATTATTTAAAAAAATTTTTTTATTTCTTTTGAGACAGAGTCTCCCTCTATTGCCCAGGCTGGACTATAGTGGTGCAGTCTTGGCTCACTGCAACCTCCACCTCCTGGGTTCAAGTCATTCTTCTGCTTTAGCCTTTTGAGTAGTTGGGATTACAGGCTCCTACCACCATGCCTGGCTAATTTTTGTATTTTTAGTAGAGACAGTTTCGCCCTGTTGATCAGGCTGGTCTTGAACTCCTGATCTCAGGTGATCTGCTTGCCTTGGCCTCCCAAAGTGCTGGGATTATAGGCGTGAGTCACCATGCCCGGCCTTTTTTATATTATTTCTGAAGGATAAACTGCTGATAATGGAATATCATTATGTATTGGTGGCTCTTGATGTACTTACTTCTAGATGGCTTTTTAAAAGGATTTTACCCATAGTTATAAATAGTGTATGAATTTAGCAATTGCCCCACACTTTGATAGCACTTACTATTATTTTTTTTATTAAATGAGTGAAAAATGCTACTACATGATTGCTTTAATTAATATAGTTTTATTGTAGAAAATGATTTCTATTTGTTTACTGTTTTTATTTTCTCCTAGGAGTTTTGTGTCAATATTCTTTGCTGATGTATCTTTTTGGATTTAATGTTTTATACATATTAAACTTTTATCTCATTGGACATAAATATTTTCCTAATCTGGTTTTCATTTTAGTTAATGATTTTCTGTAGTTACATAGTCAGAGTTTCATTATTATATAGCTAGATGTGTGTTTTCAAGTAATTTATTGTTTCAGAGCTTATTGTGCTTCTAGATATTTGATAAACTGACTTTAGACTCATGTAAAAATTTGAAGAACTTGTATCTACTACAGTCTTATTGATTTAATAGGGATTTTAATATCCAGCACTATGCTAATAATTTGTATAGTGTTTCTAATACAGTTTTTTTGAGAACATAAGTTCTTAGAGCTGTGGATGGAATGTTTTTGCTGTATTGGTTATATCTTCTAACAGACCGCTAAGTATCACAGCTTAAAGGAATAAACATCTCACATTTTTTTTTTTTCTTTTTAAAAACGGGGTTTCACCACGTTGGTCAGGCTGGTCTTGAACTCCCGACCTCAGGTAATCTGCCCGCCTTGACCTCCAAAGTGCTTGGATTACAGGCGTGAGCTGCCACGCCTGGCCTATTATCTCACATTTTTTAAGGAATCATGGAGTCGCTTAGCTGGATGGTGCTGGCTCAGTCTCTCTAATGAAATTACAGTCAAGATGTCTGCCAGGGCGGCAATCTCTGAAGGCTGTAGGATCCCTGTCCAAGATGGCTCACTCCTGTGGCTGCTAGCTCTTTGTATTAATCATGTTCTTTCCCACTTAGACTTCTCCGTAGGCCTGCTCATAGTATGGTAGCTGGCTTCTCCCAGAGTGAGTGATCCTAGAGAGAGGGACAGACTGAGCAAGAAGATGTGGTAACTTTTTATGAAGTATTGGCCACACAGACCAAGCAGATGGGGAAGGGAATAAATACACAAGGGCATGAATACCATGAGGCTGGGATAATTGGGGGCCATATAGGAATCCGGTTACCACATCCAACCAAATAAGAAATGAATAGTTTTAATTAAAGGAAAAGGATTATCTGAAATAGACATTCGTTAATCAATTTTTGCTTTTAGGCTGAGCCAATAGTTTTTCAAATTGAATTTTTGAATAGATATGTGATTTAAAAATACATGAAAAGTTAACCAGTCAAGTGACCTCTGTGCCATGTTTGCTCAGGTAACACCTCTAATTCTTGTGCTCCCCCTCAGACCACCTTTTTTAAGGGAAAGGTAGACTATGCACACTTGGTCCTCCTTTTTCACATAATAGTGTATGTTGAAATCTTTCCATTTTAGAGCATAGCTTTCCTTTTTTTTTTTTTTGAGACGGACCTGTTGCCCAGGCTGGAGTCCAGTGGCATAATCTCACTGCAACTTCTGCCTCCCGGGTCCTAGCAATTCTCCTGCCTCAGCCTCCTGAGTAGCTGGGAATATAGGCGCCTGCTACCATGCCCAGCTAATTTTTGTATTTTTGGTAGAGACAGGGTTTCACCATGTTGGCCAGGCTGGTCTTGAACTCCTGACCTCAGGTGATCCACCCACCTTAGCCTTCCAAAGTACTAGGATTACAGCTCGGCAATTTTTTCTCTTTCTTTTTCTTTTCTTTTGTTTCTTTTTTTTTTTTTTTTTAAAGACAGGGTTTCACCATGTTGGTCAGGCTGGTCTTGAACTCCCAACCTCAGGTGATCTGCCCGCCTTGGCCTCCAAAGTGCTTGGATTACAGGTGTGAGCCACCACACCCGGCCACTTTATTTTTCTTTTGAATGGGAGTCTTGGCACTGGTGTCCAAAGTAAAGTACATTGGCGCGATCTCGGCTGACCGCAACCTCTGCCCCCGGTTCAAGTGATTCTCCTGTCTCACCCTCCCTAGTAGCTGGGACTACAGGCACGTACAAACATGCCTGGCTAAATGTGTGTTTTTAGTAGAGATGGAGTTTCATTATGTTGGCCAGGCTGGTCTCGAACTCCTGACCTCAGGTGATCTGCCCACCTCAGACTCCCAAAGTGCTGGAATTATAGGTGTGAGCCACTGTGCCCAGCCAGTATGCTTTTAATTTTTTTTGTTTTTTTTGGTGACGGAATCTTGTTCTGTTGCCAGGCTGGCGTATCATGGCGCGATCTCAGCCCACTGCATCCTACCCCTCCTGGGTTCAGGTGATTCCCCTGCCTCAGCCTCCCAAGTAGCTGGGACTACAGGAATGCACCACCACACCCGGCTAGTTTTTTGTATTTTGGTAGAGATGGGGTTTCACCATGTTGGCCAGGATGATTTAGATCTCCCGACCTTGTTATGTGCCCTCCTTAGCCTCCTAAAATGCTAGGATTACAGGCATGAGCCACTGGGCCTGGCTGCTTTTAAATTAGTAACTGTATAACAAATATACATTCAAACTTGGCATACTATAAAAATTCTTATGTAAAATAATACTAAGTAAGATATTAGCTTGATTGTTTTTAAATAAAGAGGCAGTCTTGTTATTATCATCCAGGCAGGTCTCAAACTCCTGGGCTCAGGCAGTCCACTTGCCTCGGCCACCCAAAGTCCTGGGAGCCTCTGCTCCCAGCCCAGTTTAATTTTTTAAAATTCACGCTTTAACAAAAAATTTCTTAAGAATCTAAAAAAGGCTGGTCACGGTGGCTCATGCCTGTAATCCTAGCACTTAGGGAGGCCGAGGTGGGTGGATCATGAGGCAAAGAGATTGAGACCATCCTGGCCAACATGGTGAAACCCTGTATCTACAGAAAATATAAAAATTAGCTGGGTGTGGTGGTGCGCCTGTAGTCCTAGCTACTCTGGAGGCTGAGGCAGGAGAATCGCTTGAACTTGGGAGGTAGACAGTGCAGTGAGCTGAGGTCGCTCCACTGCACTCCAGCATGGGCAACAGAGCAAGACTCTGTCTCAAAAAAAAAAAAAAAAAAAAAAAAAAACTAAAAAATTAGGGGGAGGAGCACAGAAGAATAAATATTGGTCCCTACATGCCCTAGATTACCCAGGATATTGTATATTCTAAGATATTTAGAGATTAACAAATATTATTCCTTTTCTCCCTCAACTGCAATAATTATCTTCATTAAGAATCCCCATGCAGGCCGTGCACCGTGGCTCATGCCTGTAATTCCAGCACTTTGGGAGGAAGAAGCAGGCAGATCACTTGAGGTCAGGAGTTTGAGACCAGCCTGGCCAACATGGCAAAAACCCGTCTCTACTAAAAATAGAAAAATTAGTCTGTGCTGGGTGGCTCACACCTGTAATTCCAGCATTTTGGGAGGCCATGCAGGGTGGATCACGAGGTCAGGAATAGGAGACCAGCCTGCTGGCCAACATGGTGAAACCTCATCTCTACTAAAAATACCAAAATTAGCTGGGTGTGATGGTGCACGCCTGTAATTCTAGCTACTTGAGGCAGGAGAATTGCTTGAACAGAGTGAGACTCCACCTAAAAAAAAAAAAATCAGCCAGGCATGGTGGCACACACCTTTAATCCCACCTACTCAAGAGGCTGAGTCTGGACTCCAGCCCTGGGCTATAGGGTGAAACTGCATCTCAAAAAGAAAAAGTAAAATAAAATTCACCCTCTTAAAGGGTACAGATTTGAACAACTGTTACCACTGTCTAATTCCAGAGCATTTTATCTCCCCAGAAGTAAACCCATTTCCAGCAGTCATTTCCCATTCAGTCTCCTCTAACCCCTCAAAATCACTAATCTAGTTTATGTCTCTATGGATTTCTCTATTCTTGGCATTTCATATAAATACAGTTGTATAATTTGTGGCCGTTCATGTCTGACTTCTTTAACTTAGCATAATGTTTTCAGGCTCATTCATGTTGTAGTATGTATGCATACTTCATTCCATTGTAGTGCTGAATATTGCATTATATTGATAACTATTTTTTGTTTATCTCTTCCAGTTGACGGACATTTTGTTTGTTCCACTTTGTGGCTGTTGCAGGCAATGCTATTGTGAACATTTGTATTAAAGTTTTAGTGTAAATATATGTTTTCAGTTCTCTTGGGAAAATACTTAGAAGTGGTATTGTTGGGTCACATGGTCATTCTATGTTTAGCATTTTGAGGAACTGCCAGACTGTTTTACATAGTGGCTGTACTGTTTTACAGTCCTACTGCCGCCTATGTGGGTTCTAATTTCTTTTTTTTTTTTTTGAGAACGGAGAGGCTCTTTCTATAGCCCAGGCTGGAGTGCAGTGGCATGATCTTGGTCCCACTAACCTCTGCCTCTCAGGTTCAAGCAATTCTCCTGCCTTAGCCTCTCGAGTAGCCTGGACTACAGATGCCCGCCACCACGCTCAGCTAATTTTTGTGTTTTTAGTAGTGGCGGGGTTTCACCATGTTAGCCAGGCTGGTCTTGAACTCCTGACCTCAAGTGATCCACCCGCCTCAGCCTCCCAAAGTGTTGGGATTACAGGCATAAGCCACCACACCTGGCTGTGGGTTCTAATTTCTTAATATTCTCATCAACATTTGTTATTGTCATTTTAATTTTAGCCTGTAATCCTAGCTACTAGGAGACTAAGGTTGTAGGTTCACTTGAATCCAGGAAGCCGAGGCTGCAGTGAGCCAAGATTACACCACTGCACTCCAGGCTAGATGATGGAGTAAGGCTTAATCTAAATAAATAAATAAAAAAGTAATGGCAAAAACCAGAATTATTTGTACCCCAACCTTTAGGTCTTTAATATCTTTGTAAAGTTTTTTATAGTTTTTAGTGCATAATGTACATATGTTTTTTGAGATGGAGTCTCACTCTGTCACCCAGGCAGGAGTGCAGTGGTGCTATCTTGGCTTACTGCAATCTTTGCCTCCCGGGTTCAGGCAATTCTCTTGCCTCAGCCTCCCAAGTAGCTGGGATTACAGGCGCTCGCCACCATGCCTGGCTAATTTTTTAATTTTTTTGTAGAGGCAGGGTTTCACCATGTTGGTCAGGCTGGTCTCGAACTCCTGATCTCTGGTGATCCATCTGCCTCAGCCTCCCAAAGTGCCAGTATTACAGATATGATCCACCTTGCTCAGCTTCGGCTTGCCGGTATTTTTTTGAGGATTTTTTGTCTTAATTCATGAAGGAGTAATTAAGTCTGCAGTTTTCTTTTTTTCTCTTTTTCTTTCCTGTTTTTGTTTTTGTTTTTTGTTTTGTTTTTGAGACAGAGTCTCCTTCGGTTACCCAGGCTGGAGAGTGTGGTGGCAGGATCTTGGCTCACTGCAACCTCTGTCTCCCCAGTTCAAGAGATTCTGGTGCTTCAGTCTCTCAAGTAGCTAGAATTACAGGTATGTGCCGCCACACCTGGCTAATTTTTGTATTTTTAGTAGTGACGGAAGTTTGCCGTGTTGGCCAGGCTGGTCTTGAACTCCTGATCTCAGGTGATCTGTCCACGTGAGCCTTCCAAAGTGCTGAGATTACATGTGTGAGCCACCAAGTCTGGCCTAAGTCTGAAGTTTTTTTTTTTTTTTTTGAGATAGAGTCTTGTTCTATGGCCCAGGTTGGAAGGCAGTGGTGTAATCTTAGCTTATTGCAACCTCTGCCTCCCTGGCTCAAGCGATTCTCCTGCCTCAGCCTCCTGAGTACCTGGGACCATAGGCGTGTACCACCATGCCTGAATATGTTTTTTTGTATTTTTGTAGAGTTGTAGAGACGGAGTTTCACCATGTTGGCCAGGCTTACCTCACACTCCTGACCTCAGGTGATGTGCCCGCCTCTGTCTTCCCAAGTGCTGGGATTACAGGCATGAGCCACCGTGCCCAGGTAAGTCTGCAGTTTTTTTGTGATGCCTTTGTCTGTTATTGATATCAGGGTAATACTATCTTCAAGATTACCCTTGAATGAGCTTTACTTCATTTTTTATGTGATTTTTAAAAACATTTTTCTTTTCTTTTGATTTTTATTTTGTTTTTGAGACAGAGTCACACTCTGTTGGTTAAGCTGGAATCCACGCTTTAGGCTTGCTGAAACCTCTGCTTCTCAATTCAAGTGATTCTCCTGCCTCAGCCTCCCGAATAGCTGGGATTACAGGCACTCCTAGCTGATTTTTTGTATTTTTAGTAGAGATGGGATTTCACCATGTTGGCCGGGCTGGTCTTGAACTCCTGACCTCAGGTGACCCGCCTTCCTCAGCCTCCCAAATGCTAGGATTACAGGGATGAGCCACCTTGCCTGGCTTGCAGTTAATTCTTTTTTTTTTTTTTTTGAGATGGAGTTTTGCTCTTGTTGCCCAGGCTGGAGTGCAATGGCGCAATCTCGGCTCACCGCAACCTCCGCCTCCTGGGTTCAAGCAGTTCTCCTGCCTCGGCCTCCCGAGTAGCTGGGACTACAGGCACGTGCCACCATGCCCAGCTAATTTTTGTATTTTTAGTAG
>PVKV010033640.1:0-18504 GCA_004027835.1 Alouatta palliata
TTATGCAGCCATCAAAAACGATGAGTTTGCATCCTTTGTAGGGACATGGATGAACCTGGAAGCCATCATTCTCAGCAAACTGACACAGGAACAGAAAACCAAACATCGCATATTCTCACTCATAGACGGGTGTTGAACAATGAGAACACATGGACACAGGGAGGGGAGCATCTCACACTGGGGTCTGTTGGGGGGAAAAGGGGAGGGACAGCAGGGGGTGGGGAGTTGGGGAGTGATAACATGGGGAGAAATAACAGATACAGGTGATGGGGAGAAAGGCAGCAAATCACACTGCCATGTGTGTTCCTATGTAACAATCTTGCATGTTCTTCACATGTACCCCCAAACCTAAAATGCAATAAAAAGTATATAAAAAAAATCACTATGTTAAGTAAATGAACAACCTGATTTTAAAAATGGGCAAAAGATCTGAACATACATTACACCCAAGATAAACAGGTGGCAAGGAAGCATATGAAAAAAAAATGTCCAACATGGTATGTCATTTAATAAAATACAAATTAAAATAACACATTTTAGAATGGCCAAAGTCCAGAACACTGACAACCACAAATGCTGGTGAAGAAATGAAACAACAGAAATTCATTCATTGCTGGTGGAAATGCAGAGTGGTACAGTCACGTTGGAAGATAGTTTAATAGTTTCTTACAAAACTAAACATGGTCTTAGTATATGATTGAGCAATCATACACCTTGATATTTACTCAAATGTACTGAAAACTTATGCCTACATAAAATCCTACGCATGGATACTTATAACAGCTTTATTCATATTTGCCAAAACTTGGAAATAATCAAAATGTCCTTCAGTAGATGAGTGAAAACACAGAGACACATCTAACCAATGGAATGTTATTCAGCGCTAAAAAGAAATAAGCTGTCAAGCCATGATATGAAATGGAGATGACTACATACTGTATGATTTCAAGTATATGACATGCTGGGAAAAGCAAAACTATGAAAAACCTAACAAGATTAGTGGTTGTCAGGGGGTAAGGGGAGGCAAGAATTAACAGGAAGAGCACAGTGGATTTCCAGGACAGTAAAAGTATTCTGTGTAATATCATAATGGTTGATACATGTCGTGATACACTTGTCCAAACCCACATAATATGCAATTCCAAGAGTGAATCTTAATGTGAACTGTGGATTTTGGGTGATAATGATGTTCCATGGCAGGTTCACTGATTGTAACAAATGTACAACTCTAGTGTAGGATGCTGCTGGTAGAGGGAGAGGTTCTATGTGGGGGTAGGGAGGCAGGGTGTCTATTTGAACTCCTTTTAGTTTGTGTTCAATTTTGTTGTGAATAAAAATATTCTGTTTAAAATAAATTCATTAATTCAAAAAGCAGGAAGCATGAAACATTCTTTATAAAACAAAGAGTAATGGGCCAGGCATGGTGGCTCACACCTGTAATCCCAGCACTTTGGGAGGCTGAGGCAGGTGGATCACATGAGAATGATAAGACCCCATCTCTACTAAAAATATAAATATTAGCTGGGTGTGGTGGCACATGCATGTAATTCCAGCTATTCAAGTGGCTAAGGCACGAGAATCGCTTGAACCCAGGAGACAGAGGCTGCAGTGAGCTGAGATGAGATCATGCCACTGCACTCCAGCCTGGGTGACAGAGCAAGACTCTGTCTCAAAAAAACCCAAAAATGAAACAAAACAAACAAACAAAACAAAAGAGTAATGATTCTCAGCAAATATAAACATCCTGGACATGTATATATTCTTAAAAGTGGTTTTAGCTTTACAGATGGTTTGTAAACATGAAGGTTTGATATTCATCTTCATTGTGAGCAGCCTATGTGTGAAGCTCTGCCTAACAATAAGATACATTATGCACTCTAATTGAAATTGAAATTTACTTAAAATAAATCATTCCTTTTAAGAAAAAAAAATCCTTAATTTTCTGGGATATTTGCAATTAAAATAGTCAATTTCTCATAAATGAGAATTTGAACAACAGAACATTTCTGTTTATTTTGCCTTTTTCTTGTTTGGGTAGTAACTTTCTCATCATACATTACTTTATAAATAAGTTGGATTCCAAAGATAGAAGATTGACATGACATCCACCTGCTGGGAGAAGAAAAAGAAGCCCAAATTGTCAATCTTCTTATCAGTCTCCTAGTAAAAAAATGAAGGTGGTACGAGAAGAAAGAATCTTGGGAGGGAAACTGAAAATATTACCTGCTTTATGGTCTTAGTCAAAATTCAGAATTTAAGCAGCATGTTAATCCCTATAGATTTTCAGTTTGGGCACAAGTGACAATGATCTTATTTTTAACAATACTCAAAATGTCACAAGACTACTTTCATTCAAAAATCTACTTTGTAATTGTTTCTAAATGGTTTCCAAAGTTTCTGTCAGTCGTTAAAAAGAGTGACTCTTAAATACACAGAGCTTTAAATACAGAACAGTCTCCTTGAATTGTTTTCTTTTGATTTAACATTCAGAGTGTCAAAAAGATTTAACTTAACATAAATTACCAGGAATATTTATATAGTACTTGGCTATTTACACATTAATGACAGTGACACACACAAAAAAATTGTTTTTAAAGAATCTCTGTGAACAGACACTACTCCAAAAAGGCTACTGACCTTCCAGTTGCTGTCTAGGATGCCATATGTAATAAGGATTTGCGGAATGGCCAAGATCACACCAGTGCACTCCAGTCTGGCGACAGAGTGAAACTGTATCTCAAAAACAGAAAAAAGATAGCAAAACAAATCTGGACCTTAGGAACTTGGAAGACTTCATTATTGTAATGAAGCCAGCACAGGAAATGTGCTACCTTAATTCTGCTGAGGTTAAACATTTCTAACAGACTGTATAAAATTCAGAAAAAAAAATCTTCACTGAAAATATTTTATAATCATTTCTTAATTGTGCTTCTTCATCCATTAGATAGACAAAGTTAACATTTAATTAATTTAATGAATTAAAACCTATATCAGTAAAATATCAATAATCCATATTAGGGAGTTAAAAAAGTAGATAGTTTCATTCATATGTAAAAATAAGTAAGAATAGCTCAAAAACACTGTAAAAAAAATCTGTGAAGGGAGATTTGCCCTAAAAGGCAAAAAGAAATATATATATATATATATATATATATATATATATATATATATATAATAAAATTAGTGTGGTATTGGTACAGCAATAAACAGACCAGTGAAATAGAATGGGAAGTCTGTAAGTAGACTCACGTGCATATGTTAATTTTATATAAAGGATAAGTGACATTTGAAATCACGAATGTAAAGAGGAGCTTTTAATGAAGCATGCTGGAGCAATTGGGTAGCCATTTAGAAAATGATAAAGTCAGCTATACATCTAACATCACACACAATATGGATTAGAAATTTCTAATCTTCCAAATGGATTAGGAATATAAATGTAAAAATGAAATCATATAAGTGCTAGGAGAAGAGATGGGTAGATTTGTCTTTGAAGTTGGTGTAGGAAAGAGTTTCTAAGGATAACTCGAACTCAATAGCAATCAAATAGAAGATTAATATATCTGACTACACAAATCTTTTTAAAATGCATGCCCAAAACACCACAAGACCAGTCATAAGATAACTGAAAAACAGGGAGAAAATATAAGTAACATGTACCATGGTTAAAAGGCTAACATCCTCACTATATAAGGAATTTCTAAAAGTTAAGGAACAGAATAGTAAAGCTTAGATAGAAAAAATGGAAAACCAAACATGATCAGATAATTTATAAATAATTATTTTAAAATGACCTTCAAACAGGTAAAAAAGTAAACAATCATAGTTAGGGAAATGTTATTTAAAACATAACTAAGATATTGTTTCCTATTTGTTATACAGGCAAAAATTTAATGTGTCCTGTTTGTGAGTCTAGAGAAACAGACCCTCTCATATATTGCTGGTAGAAATAATCATCAGCCTAAAAGTGTTGAAGGGACATCTGCACACTTGCACATGCACACATGCACACATGCGCACGTGTACACACACACACACACACACACAGACACTTCTCTTTTCCTCTTCCTCTCAATAGGTAATAGATAGATAGACAGATATAGATGATAGATAGATAGATAGATAGATATATAGATAGATAGATAGACAGACAGACAGACAGACAGACAGAGAGACAGATAGATCTCCATCCTTGCTTTCTGGCCTGGATTCCCACTTCTAGGAATCTACCTTAAAAGCATACCCCAATAATATGAAAATATATATGCATAAGATCATTTGTGTTTTATTTGCAATTACAAAATATTACAGGCAATCCAAATGACCATACTTAGGAAGTGGCTGAATAAATTATAGCACATGTATGTAAAAGAGTTTTTGGCAGTGTTCAACAAGAATGAGTGCAAGCTCTATGCAAGATCTGAGTTCATGTGTAGGACATATTATTAAGTGAAAAAAAGTAAAGTGAAAAAGAATGCTTGAAGTACGCTACCTCTCACGTAAAAAAGAAGGAGTTTATATATTTTTACGGTTCAATGTATGTGAAGTGTCCAAATTAGTAACATTTATAGACCTAAATTAGATTTGCAGTTACCTACAGCTGATGTGGAGGAGATGGGGAGTGACTATTAAACGGCCACAAGGTCATTTTGGGGGAAGATGAATATGTTGTAATTAGATCATGGCGTGATGCTTGCACAACTCTGCTAATACACCAAACCTACTGAATTGTATAGAATTTGCAGAGGTAGGTGGTCACAGTGGCTCATGTTTGTAATCCCACACTTTGGGAGGCTAAGGCAGGCGGATCGCCTGAGGTCAGGAGTGTTGAGACCAGCCTGACCAACATGATGAAATCCTGTCTCTATTAAAAATACAAAATTAGCTGTGTGTGGTGGTGCACTCCTGTAATCCCAGCTACTCAGGAGGCTGGGGCAGGAGAATCGCTTGAAACTAGGAGGCAGAGGTTGCAGTGAGCTGAGATGATGCCATTTCATTCCAACGTGAGCAACAAGAGTGAAACTCCATCTCAAAAAATTAAAAATAAATAAATAGAATTTGCAGAGGTAAAGTTCATGACATATAGATTATATAGTACTAATAAAGGTATTAAAATTTAGAAAAAGAAAAAAGAGGACTTAAGGAAACATACATATATTTGATTATTTATGCCAAAGAAATACAGAGAAGATAAATCAGACTTCAAAGAGATTGGTTACCCATTGAGGGGTTGGAGATATATGACAAGAGAGAAAGAAAGAGAAAAATAAATACAGAAAAGCAGGAATGAAAAGAAATGGTATCACACTTTTCTGAATATACGTGGGATATAGTTTGGATATTTGTCCTTACCCAAACCTCAGGTTGAATTGTCATCCCCAGCGTTGGAGGTAGGACCTGTTGGGAGGTGTTTAGAACATAGAGGTGGATCCCTGATGGATGGTGCTGTCTTCATGGTAGTGACTGAGTTCTCATGAGATCTGGTGGTTTAAAAGTGTGTGGCACCTCCCTCCCAACCACACTTTCTCTCTCTTACTCTTGCTTTTTCCATTTCCAAGTCCTGTTCTTGCTTTGCCTTCTGCCATGATTGTAAGCCTCGTGAGGCCTCCAAGAAGCAGACGCTGCTATGCTTCCAGGAGGGCCTGTAGAACGATGAGTCAATCAATCACTCCTTTCTTCTAAATTACCAGTGTCAGGCATTTCTTTAAAGCAATGTGAGGATAGACTAGTGCAATGTATATGTATAGTTTCGACTTTTAAAACTATAGCAATGATTCATATACTTGAAAAAAAGAATGAATAAATAAAACCTACAGTGTGTGGGGAACACAAAATTAAATACAAATATTTAAAAAATGAAACTAGCTGTATTACAAATGAAAAAAATAAGCACACAAATATTTGGGAAAAGAGTGAACTAGCCTAAATAACTTCTGAAAGAAGTACTTTTTACCAAATATTGTAATGCCAAAGACGAAAATTGCTGTAAATAAATGTTGAGCTCTAGTGAGTAAAGTTGTTTCTCATGAGGTTATGTGTAGGTGATTCTGAAACCATGTGTAATTAGGAGTAATCAAGTAAGTGAATGTGTTGTAGATAATGAGAGCTAGGTGTCTCAATAATAAAGAAAGAAATTAAAAGAAAGAGAAGTCAAAAGGAAAACTACTTTTGTGGACTGGAATTAGAGTTGTCAGTATGAACTCTTGGTTTTTAAAATACAGATAAATAAACAGGTATAGTAATAAATACAGCTGTGTAGCAACATGTGGATTAGTATCTCAATCAATCATCTATCTATTTCCTAGCTCTATCTGCTGAAAGGGCCTAGGAGCAATGATACCTCAGTAGCAATGAAGACACCAATCACAGAGCTCTTAGTTTCAAAGTATCATTCTCCAATTCAAAACTATCAAGCAATACCATTAAATCAGGGTTTCTTGGAGAAGTGGTTGATCTAGACCTAGTGCTAGGAAATATGAAGTGAGCCTGGAAACTAAGTGTTCATAAAAGGTAAGGAAATCTCAAAAGGACATAGAGGCCAACTTGACAGAGATTCCATTGACCGAACCGGGCACAATCTGAGAAGCAAAATAAATAATGACACTATTGGATTATAACTCATAAAATAAATGTCAATGAGTTGGTCATAACTTGAATACATGGAATAAATGAATAATTCTTCCTGCAAATGAATTTTAATATACATAGAAGGCAAAAAGGTGATACAAAAATCATCATTAAGTAATTATAAATGCAGGCAAGATCCAAAGATAGATGCTAATGTAAGTCAACAGAAGTTTGAGGAGAAGCAAGATATTTGAGTAGTCTCAAAGTATCTATCTCATTACATTTATTAATTACACATGGACAAAAATAGTAACTTTATAGTAGAGAAATATAGCAAACAAAACTCTAAGGAAGTCATGACACTTAATATCACCAGTAATAAAACATCTATATTTTGTATGTCCTCATATGATATACTGAAAAGGGAATACTTTCATGGTATGCTCACATTCTCATCCCAACCATAAGTAAATATATAAAAGCAAGAAACATAAATTCAATATAATAATGAGAAAACATCAGAGAAGCCCAAATTGAGAGACATATTTTACAAAATAACTGAACAGTATTCATAAATTGAATCAAGCCATAGAAAGACAAGAAAAAAACTGGAGATTGTGCCATAAATTGGAGAAAACTGAGACACAAGTAAAGACAACATGGGGTATTGATTTATAACCTGGAACAGAAAAAGAGCTTAGTGGAAAAAGTGAAACTCGAAGCATGTCATTTGGTCAATAGTGCAGTACCCATTTAATTTTGGTAAGTGTATTTTGGCTATGTAAATTGCTACCATTAGGAGCAGCTAGGCGAAGGGTATATATGAATTCTCTTTATTAATTTTGTGACTTTTCTGTAAACACAAAATTATTTCAAAATAATAATTTAAAAATATGAGGTACTTTTTTACTTCACATTTTGAAGATTTTAAAATTGGGCAAATAAAATGGAATGCAAACTGTCCAAGCTAAAACAGTCGTTCATCCATAATTTAAAACTCAAAAGCCTGAATTCAGAAACCATTGTCCTAAAACATTTACACAATATTTAGGATAATGAAGGCATTTATCAATTAAAATACCTTAAACTACACACTGGAGAGCAGTTTTCACTGGGTGTCAGGGCTTACTTACAGTGTATGGAAATGCAGTGGGACGATTTTTGTTGGCCCAAAATTACTTGAAGCATTGATAGTGGGAGAAGGTCAGGAATGTGAATAGCTCTTCAGGGCATAGAAAGATGTGCATAATAACAAAAACATATCTAAAGACCAATTGTGTAATCACCCACTGAGAAACACTAAAGAACCAAAAGAGGTATTCTTTTTTTTTTTTTTTTTTTTTTTTGAGACAGCGTCTCACTCCGTCACCAGGCGCCAGGCTGGAGTGCAGTGGCGCGATCTCGGCTCACTGCAACCTCCACCGCCAGGGTTCAAGCAATTCTCCTGCCTCATCACGCCCAGCTAAGTTTTTTGTATTTTTAGTAGAGACGGGGTTTCACCATGTTGACCAGGATGGTCTCGATTTCTTGACCTCGTGATCCGCCCGCCTCGGCCTCCCAAAGTGCTGGGATTACAGGCGTGAGCCACCGCGCCCGGCCGGCCCAAGAGAGGTATTCTAAGTCCAAAGAAATAGACTGTGCCACTACTTTGCTTTGTGTATTAGATCAAGAGAGACAAACGTGTAGTGTTTCAAATGGTAGAACAACAGGGTACTATCTTCTCTAACTTTAGAGCTAATTGTCAGATACTACAGTTAGGAGTTTAAAATTTGTATTCAATTTAGATACATGTTTTGAGATAAGACTGTCAATTATTCAATTATTCCTTAATATTTAATAAAATGATAGGTGACACTTTTATATGGCCCATATTCTCCTGTTAAAATCAGAAATCTATAACTGAATCAGATCCTGAACCTAAATTTTGATTATTGAACTATGTTTCCCAATAGGAAAATGTTATGTTTTCTTCATACTATAGCACATGGAAAAAAAGCACCACAACATCCTGAGAAAAGATGTGAAAAGGAACTCAGGGTGCCTTGTCGATTCAGAATGTTGTGTTCATGTAATCAGGTTCCTTCACAGGCATGCTGTCTGTAGGGTTCTGTCAGCTCCCATTAATAGTATCTCCTATATTCCTTGTAGACACTTCCCTCAGTGGTGATAACTTGTTTTGGCAGTAATCCTATCAACTGCTATTCACACAGGAAATATCCTCTTCAATTGAAATGGCTTCCATTCAGAACAACTCTTAGTTTTAGCATTCTGTTCTATCCATAACGAATATAGCTTACCCCAGCTATCACTCCAAGCAGCATCTGCAATATCTCCAGTGTCTCTCACCTTCTCACACACACATAATTTCACAGTTAACACTTGCTACTCAAAATAGGTACTGTAGAAGCCTTTTAGAAATGCGGAATCGCAGGCTCTATACTAGACCTACTGAATCAGAGACTGCACTTTAACAAGATCCCCAGGTGATTCATTTGACCATCAGTTTAAGATGCACTGACCTAGATGAATCAGCGTGGCAGTTTCAGTGCCATATTTAAAGGCCAGCTCATATTGGGGTCCCGGAGGAGTTTTTCAGTGACAGCTTGCTGCAAAACTCTTCTACAAACCACGGAGAAATACATTAGACAGCACGATATTTAATGCAAAGTTCTCCTAAAAATAACTTATATGCTATTTAAAAATTGCTTTTTAGGCCATTGTAAAAGTAGTTATGATTTTACTTCTTGTAAAAAAAATTCTGAAAGATGTCATCACAAAATGTAGTTGCTTGCACTAGACCCTAAGCTCTTTCAGATCAGTGAGCAGGAGTTATTGAGATAGCTGGACATAACATATTGATTTGGGAATACTGTCAAAGATATCGTTATATATCATTTCCGCTTTCTGAAAATGTTTTAATACTTTGTGGGCATTTAGAAAATACTTTCAAATATTTGCCTCATTCAATTATTAACTAGTCAATATATACAACAGATTTACTTCCAGTCAGCCATGCTTTTATTATCCCCTTAAAATATTATTCTACATTATCCAGAATAATTGACTCTTCTCATTGATGTATTTTAAATTTTTAACATTGCGACATTCAATTACACTCTGTCCAATTGTAATAATAATTAAAACTTGATCTTAAGGAATTTACACTATTGTGAGGAAGATCTAACTATAAGGAAATAAAAATACCAAAAAAAAAAAAAAATACATAGAGGTGCAAGAAAAAGCAACACATAGGCAATTACGCATTTACAAAAATTCCATGTAATTTGTGTTCCATTTTTTTATTTTGGTAAAAATTACTATCTTAAACTTTTTTAAGCATAGTATTTAGTGTTGCTAAGTATACTCATATGGTTTTGTGAATATCATCAGCATTTGTCTCCATAACTCTTTTCCTCTTGCAGAACCAAACTATATCCATTATAAAATTATTCCTCATTCTATCAATATTCTGGTAAGAATCATTCTCCTTTCTGTACCAGTTTTTTAGAATTCTGTATTATATTGCATTGGTCTACAAGCCTATTTGTTTTGCCAGTACCACAGTACTGATTACTGTAGCTTTAAAGTATGTTTTGAAATCAAGAAGTGTGAACCCTTCCTTCCACTTTGTTCTTCTTTTCAAGCTTGTTTTTGCTATTTGGGACCCCATGAGATTAAATACAAATTTTAAGATTTTTTTTTTATATTTATGCAAGAAAAAGTCATTGGAATTTGCATAGGGATTGCATTGAATCTGTAGATCATTTTGGGTAACATTGCCATCTTAACGATATTAAATCTTTCAATCCATGGGCATAGAATGTCTTTTCTTTACGAAATTTTGTTTCAGTTTTCTTTCATTGTACAAATTTACCACCTCCTTGGTTAATTTCTATTTCATACTTTCTGATACTATTGTAAACCTAATTGCTTTTGTAACATTCTTTTCAAATTGATTATTGTTAATGTATAAAAATAGAACTTTTTTGTTGTTGACTAATATTCTACTTTGCTGAATAGGTTTATTAATTTTAACCATATTTTGTGGAATCTTTAGGGTTTTCTATAGGTAAGATCATCTTTTTGGCAAATAGATAATTTTGCTTCTTCCTTTCCAATTTTAATCATTCACTTATTTATTTTTACATATTTATCTGGTTAGAATTTATAATATTATGTTGAATATTATTAGAATGGAATCTCATGAGAACTAAAAGAGTCAAAAATAAGCTTGAAAAAGAAGAACAAAGTGGGAGAGCTCACACTTTCTGATTTCAAAACTTATTTTAAAGATACAGTAATCAGGGACACATTTAAAGAACAGTTTACAGGGAAATATATAGCAATAAATGCCCACAGGAGACATGAGGAAAGATCTAAAATCGCCACTCTATCAAAATTGAAAGAGCTAGAGGAGCAAGATCAAAAAAATTCAAAAGCTAGAAGAAGACAAGACATAACTAAGATCAGAGCAGAACTGAAGGAGATAGAGACACAAAAACCCTTCAAGAATCAATAGATTAAGGAGCTGGTTTTTTTGAAAAGATCAACAAAATAGACAGACCACCAGGCAGACTAATAAAAAAGAAAAGAGAGAAGAATCAAATAGACGCAATAAAAAAAAACAAAAAAGGGGATATCACCACTGATTATACAGAAATACAAACTACCATCAGAGATTACTACAAACAACTTTATGCACACAAACCAATAAATATGGAAGAAATGGATAAATTCCTGAACACTTGTACCCTCCAAAGACTAAATCAGGAAGAAGTTGAAACCCTGAATAGCCCAGTAACAAGGGATGAAATTGCGGTAGCAATTAATAGCCTACCAACCAAAAAAAGCCCAAGTCAAGATGGGTTCACAACTGAATTCTACCAGACATACAAAGAGGAGTTGGTACCATTCCTTCTGAAACTATTCCAAACAATACAAAAAGAGGAAAGCCTCCCTAACTCATTCTATGAGACCAACATCATTTTGATAGCAAAACCCGGCAGAGACTCAACTAAAAAAGAAAATTTCAGGCCAATATCCATGATGAACATAGATGCAAAAATCTTCAGTAAAATACTGGCAAACCGAATGCAACAGCACATCAAAAAGCTTACGATCAAGTAGGCTTCATCCTGGGGATGCAAGACTGGTTCAACATACACAAGTCTATAAAGATAATCCACCACATACACAGAGCCAAAGACAAAAACCACTTGATTTTCTCAATAGATGTAGAAAAGCCCTTTGACAACATTCAACAGCCTTTTATGCTAAAACTCTCAATAAACTAGATATTGATGGAACGTATCTCAAAAAAATAAAAGCTATTTATGACAAACCCACAGACAATATCACACTAAATGGGCAAAAACTGGAAGCATTCCCTCTAAAATCTAGCACTAGACAAGGATGCACTCTCTCACCACTCCTATTCAATATAGTACTGGAATTTCTAGCCAAAGCAGTCAGGCAAGAAAAAGAAATAAAGGGTATTCAAATAGAAAAAGGGGAAGTCAAATTGTCTCTACTTGCATATGACATGATTGTATATATAGAAGACCCTATCATCTCAGTCCAAAATCTCCTTAAACTGATAAGCAACTTTAGCAAAGTCTCAGGATACAAAATCAATGTGCAAAAACCACAAGCATTCCTATACACCAACAATAGAGAGCCAAATCAAGAGCAAATTCCCATTCATAATTGCTGCAAAGAGAATAAAATAGCTAGCAATACAACTAACAAGGGATGTGAAGGACCTCTTCAAGGAGAACTACAAAGTACTGCTCTGGGAAATAAGAGAGAACACAAACAGATGAGAAAAACATCCCATGCTCAAGGTTAGGAATAATCAGTACTGTGAAAATAGCCATACTGCCCAAAGTAATTTATAGATTCAATGCTATCCCCATCAATCTACCGATCTTCTTCACAGAAATGAAAAAAAAAAAAAAACAAAAAAAAACACTTTAAACTTCATATGGAACAAAAGAGAGCCTGCATAGCCAAGATAATCCTAAGCAAAAAGAACAAAGCTGGAAGCATCATGCTACCTGACTTCAAACTATACTACAAGGCTACAGTAATCAAAACAACTTGGTACTGGTACCAAAACAGAGACATAGACCAATGGAACAGAACAAAGGTCTCAGAAGCAGCACCACACATCTATAACCATCTGATCTTTGACAAACCTGACAAAAAGAAGCAATGGGGAAAGGATTCCCTGTTTCATAAATGGTGTTGGGAAAACTGGCTTGCCATGTGTAGAAAGCTGAAGCTGGAGCAATTCCTCACAACTTGCACAAAAATTAACTCCAGATGGATTAAAGAATTAAACATAAGACCTAACACCATAAAACCCTAGAAGAAAACCTAGGGAATACCATTCAGGACATAGGCAGAGACAAGAACTTCATGACTAAAACATGAAAAGCAATGGCAACAAAAGCCAAAATAGACAAATTGGATCTAATTAAACTTAAGAGTTTCTGCTCAGCAAAAGAAACAATCATCAGAGGGAACCGGCAACCAATCGAATGGGAAGAAAATTTTGCAATCTACCCATCTGACAAAGGGCTAATATCCAGAATCTAAAAAGAACTAAAACAAATTTATGAGAAAAACAAACAAACCCATTCAAAAGTGGGCAAAGGATATGAACAGACAGTTTACAAAAGAAGACATCTATGAAACCAACAAACATATGAAAAAATGCTCATCATCACTGATCCTTAGAGAAATGCAAGCCAAAACCACATTGAGATACCATCTCATGCCAGTTAGAATGGTGATCATTAAAAAATCAGGAGACAACAGATGCTGGAGAGGATGTGGAGAAATAGGAACACTTTTACACTGTTGGTGGGAGTGTAAATTAGTTCAACCATTGTGGAAGACAGTGTGATGATTCCTCAAGGATCTAGAAATAGAAATGCCATTTGACCCAGCAATTCTATTACTGGGTATACACCCAGAGGATTATAAATTGTTCTATTATAAAGACACATGCACACGTATGTTCAATACAGCACTGTTTACAATAGCAAAGACTTGGAACCAAACCAAAGTGGCACATATACACCATGGAATACTATGCAGCCATAAATAATGATGAGTTCGTGTCCTTTGTAGGGACATGGATGAATGTGGAAACCATCATTCTCAGCAAACTGACACAAGAACAGAAAACCAAACATCATATGTTCTCACTCATAGGCCAGTGTTGAACAATGAGAACACATGGACACAGGGAGTGGAGAATCACACACTGGGGTATGTTGGAGGCTCAGGGGCTAGGAGAGGGACCACAGGGGCTGCAGAGGTTGGCTAGGGATAACACTGGGAGAAATGATGATGTAGGTGGCAGGGGGGATGGAGACAGCACACTATCATAGCATGTGTATACATATGCAACAATCCTGCAAGATCTGCACATGTACCCCAGAACTTAAAGTACAATAAAAAATAAAAAGATACAGTAATCAATAGTGTAGTACTGGAATAAACACAGGTATATAGACAAATGGAATAGAGTACAAAGTTTTTAACAAGTGGCGTAAAAAACAACCCTGGATGTCCACATGCAAGAGAATAAAGTTGAACCCTTACTTAACACCATATATAACAAAATTAACTGAAAATTAATCAAAGACCCAAATTTATGAAACCTAAAACTGTAAAATTATTTTAAGAAAACGTAGGCAAAAACTTCATGACATTGAATTTGGTAATGATTTCTTGAATATGATACTAAAGGCACAGACAACTAAAGGAAACATAGACGCTGTACTTTGTGAAAATATTTTCAAAAATGTGTATCAAAAGGCATTATCAGGTATTGTTCCTGACCTAAAAGTAAAAGCGTTTAGTCTTCAACCATTAAGTTGATCTTTGCTGTGAATTTTTCATATATAGCTTTTATTAGGTTAAGGAAACTTCCTTCTACACTTAGTCTGTTGAGTGTTTTAATCATGAAAGGGTGTTAAATCCTGTCAAATGTTTGTTTCTGCATCATTTGAGGTTATCATGTGCTTTTCTGCCTTCCTTCTCTTAAGCTGATGTGTTATCTTGATTGACTTTTATGCGATCAAACATCCTTGTGTCCAGGAATAAATGTTATTGGCCATGGTTTGTAATCTTTTCAATATGCTTTTTAATTCTGTTTTCTAGTATTTTGTTGTGGAGTTTTATATTAATGTTCACATGGAATACTGGTCTCTAGTTTTTGTTTCTTGTGGTATTTTTGTCTTGCTTTGGTATCTGGGTAACGCTTACCACATAAGCTAATTTAGGAACTTTTCCCTCCTCTGTAACATTTTGTTAAAGTTTGAAAAAAATTGGTGTTACTTATTCTTTAAATTTTTGGTAGAATCCACTGGTAAAGACATCAAATCTGAGGCTTTTCTTTATCAGGAGATTTTTTGGTTACTGATTCAATTTTCTTTTTAGTTACAGGTCTATTCTAATTTTTTATTTCTTCATGATTTTGTCTTTGCAGGTTCTCTTTCTAGGAAGTTGTCCATTTCATTAAGATTATCTAAATTTTATTTTTCAGTTGCACATAGTACTCTGTTATAATCCTTTTTATATATGTAGAATGGGTAGTATGGTCCCCACTTTCAATTCTGATTTTAGTGATTTGAGTCTTTCTTTTCTTTTTTTTTTTTTTTTTTTTTTTTTTTTTTTTTTTTTTTTTTTTTTTTTTTTTTATGTTCATCTAGCTTTTTGCCAATTGTGTTTATCTTTTCAAAGAACCTAATTTGGATGTTGATTTTCTTTATTCCTTTTTTATTAACATATATTTTTTATTGCATTTTAGGTTTTGGGGTACATGTGAAGAACATGCAAGATTGTTGCATAGGTACACACATGGCAATGTGATTTGCTGCCTTCCTCCTCATCACCTATATCTGGCATTTCTCCCCATGCTATCTCTCCCCAACTCCCCACCCCACACTGTCCCTCCCCTTTTTCTCCCCCGACAGACCCCAGTGTGTGATGCTCCCCTCCCTGTGTCCATGTGTTCTCATTGTTCAACACCCGCCTATGAGTGAGAACATGTGGTGTTTGATTTTCTGTTTTTGTGTCAGTTTGCTTTATTTATTTTATTCTTTATTTTTTTTAAATCTCTGTTTTAGTCTTTATTTCTTCGTTTCTATTACCTTTGGGTTTAGTTTGTTCTACTTTTTATTGTTCTTTAAGTTATAAAGCTTGTTTATTGACTTGAGACATATTTTGTTTTTTAATGTAAAGATTTATAACTATAAATGCCCCATTTAACACTGATTTTGGTGTGTTCCATAAGTTTTGCTCTATGTTTCTATTTTCATTCATCTCTATTTTTTTATATCCCTGTGATTTTATCTTTGGACATTTGATTGTTTAGAGTTTGTTGTTTAATTTCCACAAATTCATGAATTTTATTGTTTCTCTTATGTTATTGATTTCTAATTTCATCCCATTGTGGATGGATAACATACTTTTTATGGCATCTATATTTTAAAATATATCAAGACTTAATTTGTGGGCAAACATATCCTTGAAAAAGCCCCAAGAACCCCTGAGAAGAATATACATTCTGCTTTTGTTCAGTAGAGTGTTCCATATATCTCCATTATATCCAGTTTATTGTGTTGTTCATGTTCCCTAACTCCTTCTTTATCTTCTCGTGATTTTTCTCCCTATTATTGACAGTGGAATACTGAAGTCTTCAACTATTTTTGTACAACTGTCTATTCGCCCCTTCGGTTCTGTCCATTAGTGCCTCATATGTTTAGATAGTCTGCTATTAGGTACAAAAATCTTTATAGTTATTATATATTTTTCCTGTATTGGACATTTTAGAACCAAATAATGTCCTTTTCTCATGGAACCATTTTTTTAGAGTCTATTTTTTTTCTGATATTAGTTTATCCTTGTTAGCATTTGCATGTAATATTATTTTCCACCTTTCACTTTCAATCTATTTGTGTCTTTGGATACAGAGTGAGTCTGCTGTATACAGTATACAGTTGCATCATTTTTAATCCATGCACATTTAATTACTGATAAGAAAGGATTAATTTCTAATTTATGTGATTTTGTTTTCTATATGTCTTGTAACTTTGGGGCCCTTCCTTTCTTGTTGTACTATCTTTTGTGTTGACTTTTTGAAGTGAAACATTTAAATTCTTACCTCATTTTCTTTCATGTATATTATTTAGCTATTGTCCCTGTGGTTGCCATGGGAATTATATCTAACATCTTAAAGTGATAGCACTCTAATTTGAATTTTTATCAGCTTAATTTCAATAACACACAAAACTCTGCTCTTTTGATGCCTCTGTCCCCAACTATTTCAGTTATTTCTATACATTGTATATCCAAAAACATATATGAATAATTTTTAATACTTTAGTCTTTTATAAGTACAACAAATGTAAGTTACAACACTAAGTTACAATAACACCAGCTTTAGACTAATAATTTTTAAACGCATTTTACTCTTAAATTATGTAGAAAACAAACAATAGAGTTATGAAATATCATTAAAATAATACTAACTTTAATAACTGCTCACACGTTTATGTCTACTGATATATTTATTTCTTCAAATGGCTTTAAGTTACTGTCCTGTTTTATTTCACACTACTAGAATCTCTTGAGCATTTCTTGCAGAGCAGATCTAGTGGTAATAAACTTATTCACCTTATTCAGCTTTTCTCTTTCTGGGAATGTCTAAATTTCTCCTTGACTATTGATGGACAGTTTGTTGGACATAGGATTCTTGGTTGCCAGATTTTTTTTTAACCACTCTAAATATATCTGCTCAATCCTTTTTGGTTTCCAAAATTTCTGAAGAGAAATCTTCTGTAATATTATTGAGGATCCTTTGCATGTAAAGAGTCATTTGTCTTTTGGCTTTCAATATTCTGTTTTTGTCTTCCAAAGGTTTAGATTATAACGTGTCCTGAAGTGGGAATCTTTTCATTTGTCATACTTGGAGTCACTTAGCTCCTTGGTTCTTTATAATCATTATTTTCAACAAATTTGAAAATTCAGGGTAATTATTTCTTTAAATATTCTTTCTGTCCACTCTAACACTCTTGATCTGGGACTCTCACATTGCATATGTTGCTCTGTTATATGGTTTCCCTCACATTCCTTACATTTTGGTCACTTATCTTCCATCTTTTTTATTTCTATTTCTTAGATTCCATAATTTCCCATGTCCTGTCTTCTAGTTTGCTGATTCTTTATTCTGCCTGCTCAAGTCCACTTTTAAAATCCTCTAATAACTTTTTATTCCAGTTACTGTACTTTCCAACTCCCAAATAAATTCTGATTTCTTTTTAGGTTTCTATATTTTATTAATACTTTCATTTTGTTTATACACTGCTTTCTTGATTTTCTCCATGTCCTCCTTTAGTTCTCTGAGCATCTTGAAGACTAGCTGTTTTAAAATATTTGTGTAGTGGATCTGCCATCAGATTGTTTTCAAGAACAGTTTCCATTTATTTTATTTGTTCTTTTGAATAGGTCATATGTTTATTTATTTATTTATTTATTTGCATCTCTTAAGATCTTTCTTGAACACTGAACATTTTAATCTATGAATATGCAACTATGTAAATTTGATTTTTCCACTTCCTCAGGGTTTACCTGGTTTTGTTTTATACTTTTATACACTTTTTTTTTAATTCTTATAGACTGGTTCCTTTCCTGTATTGGACATTTTCATAGTAAATAATGTCTTTCCCTGTCCAGTCTATCATCGATGGGCATTTGGGTTGGTTCCAGGTCTTTGCTATTGTAAACTGTGCTGCAATGAACATTCGTGTGCATGTGTCCTTATAGTAGAATGATTTATAATCCTTTGGATATATACCCAGTAATGGGATTGCTGGGTCAAATGGAATTTCTACTTCTAGGTCCTTGAGGAATCGCCACACT
>PVKV010033641.1:0-18499 GCA_004027835.1 Alouatta palliata
ATCATTAAAAAATCTGGAGACAACAGATGCTGGAGAGGATGTGGAGAAATAGGAACACTTTTACACTGTTGGTGGGAGTGTAAATTAGTTCAACCACTGTGGAAGACAGTGGAGATTCCTCAAGGACCTAGAAATAGAAATTTCATTTGACCCAGCAATCTCATTACTGGGTATATATCCGAAGGATTATAAATCGTTCTACTATAAGGATATATGCACATGAATGTTCATTGCAGTACAGTTTACAATAGCAAAGACCTGGAACTAACCCAAATGCCCATCGATGATAGACTGGACAGAGAAAATGTGGCACATATACACCATAGAATATTATGCAGCCATCAAAAACGATGAGTTCGTGTCCTTTGTAGGAACATGGATGAACCTGGAAACCATCATTCTCAGCAAACTGACACAAGAACAGAAAATCAAACACCACATGTTCTCACTCATAGGCAGGTGTTGAACAATGCAAACACATGGACACAGGGAGGGGAGCATCACACACTGGGGACTGTTGTGGGGAAATAGGGGAGGGACAGCGGGGGGTGGGAGTTGGGGAGAGATAGTATGGGGAGAAATGCCAGATATAGGTGATGGAGAGGAAGGCAGCAAATCACACTGCCATGTGTGTACCTATGCAACAATCTTGCATGTTCTTCACATGTACCCCAAAACCTAAAATGCAATAAAAAATATAAAAAAATAAAATAAAATAAAAAGATCCTGATAAATTCTGAATGCCAGATGAATAGTTTGCAAATGTTTTCTCCCAGTCTTTAGGTTGTATCTTTACTCTGTTCATAATTTATTTTGCTGTGCAAAAGCTGTTTAGTTTACCTAGGTCCCCCACTTGTCAATTTTGTGTGTTGCAATTGCTTTTGAGGACTTAGCCTTGGGAAAAAATTTAAATTATTTCCCAAGGCCAATGTCCAGAATGGTGTTTCCTAGGTTTTCTTCTAGGATTTTTATAGTTTGAGGCCTTACATTTAAATCTTTAATCCATCTTGAGTTAATTTTTATATATGGTGAAAAGTAAGGGTACAGTTTCATTCTTCTGCATACAGCTAGCCAGCTATCCCAGCACTATTTTTTGAATAGGTAGTTCTTTCCCCATTGTTTTTATCAACTTTGTCTAAGATCAGATGGCTGTAAGAATGCAGCTTTATTTCTGAGTTCTCTATTCTGTTCCATTAGTCTGTTCCATTGCGTCTGTTTTTGTACCAGCACCATGCTGTTTTGGTTACTGTAGCCTTATATAGTTTGAAGTCAGGTAATGTGATGCTTCCAGCTTTGTTCTTTTCGCTTAGGGTTGCTTTGGCTATTCAGGCTTCTTGGTTCCATAAGAATTTTAGAATAGCTTTTTCTAATTTTGTAAGAAATGATGTTGGTAGCTTCATAGGAGTATCAACTGAATCTGTAGATTGCTTGGGGCAATCATTTTAATGATACTGATTCTTCCAATCCATGAGCACAAAATGTTTTTCCATTTATTTGCATCAGCTATGATTTTTTTAGCAGCGTTTTCTAGTTCTCCTTGTCGAGATCTTTCATCTTAGTTACATGTGTATTCCTAGGGTTTTTGTTTGTTTCTACTTGGTGACTATTGCAAATGAGATTGTGTGCTTCTTTTGGCTCTCAGCTTGAATGCTTATTGTTACATAGAAATACTGGGTTTTGTACATTGATTTTTGTATCCTCAAACTTGACTGAAGTCATTTATCAGTTCCAGGAGACTTTTGGCAGAGTGTTAAGGAAAAAGAATTCATTGAAGTACAATACATACATAGAAAAGTACACAATCACAAATAGCTCAACAACTGTTGAGTAAACACAACTTTATGATTCCCATTTAGAAAAAAAGAGAACATTGGATCTCAGAACCCTATTCATGCCCTCTCCTAGTTATTAAAATTTCTCCCTAAGATAAGTACTTGTCCCTCACAGCCATTACTTTCTTCCCCAAAAATAACCATTCTTCTGACTTTTAACACCGTACATTAGATTTGCTTGCTTTTGCACTTTATATACGTAATAATGAAGAATGTAGTCTTTTGTACACCTATGCTTTTGCTCAATATGCTTCCAAGACTCATCCCTGTTGCTGTGTGTAGCTGTACTTTATTCTCCTTTATTAGCATATAGTATTTCATTGTATGAATATGCTACTATTTACTTACATTTGATGAGCATTTATTTCCAGTTTTGTTCTATTACAATTAGTATTGCTAAAAATATCCTTATCATGTCTTTTGGGGAACATAAGGTACACATTTCCTGTTGGGTATATAACTAGGAGTTGAATAACTGGGTGAGAGGGCATGCACCCCTTAACTGTTAGTAGATGTAGCTGCTTTCCAGAAGTGGTGTGCTAATTTACACTTCCATCAACCGTGTATGCGAGTTCCAATTACCCTTTATCTTTGTAAATATCTGGTATTGCCTTTTTTCATTTCAGCCATTCTGGTTATTCTGATTTCATATAATTTCCATGATAACTAACGATGTCAAGCACCTTTTAAAAAATGTATTAGCTGTTTAGATATTCATTTTTATAAGTGCCTGGTCAAGTCTTGGTTGCCCATTTCTCTATTTACACGTTTTTTTTCTTTTGACATGTGGAAGCTTTCCATGTGTTGTGAATACCAGCATTATTTCCAGGTAATGCGAATTTTTTCTGTGGTTGGCCTTAATACTCAATTAATGGTGTCTGTTGATAAAGTGAAATTTTTATCTTCATAATAGAGTCCCTAAAGCAAATTGATTCTTTATGGCTAGGTTTGTGTTCAAGAAGCACAGCAGTTGACAGGCTGCCTCTGGTGTAAAATTGCCCCTACTTTAGCATCTGTTGATATGAAATTTACTCAAAATAGTCAGTCTTTTTACCATTTCTACGGCTTTGTCATTTTCCTTGAACATTTTGACTGTTCTCAAACTCAGCCTAGAAATTGCCTCGACCTTCCATTTATTCATATGCTGCTGACCTACTATTCATCTTTATGTCTTCTCTTAAATATATAAGATTTATTGATATGAGCATAAGAAATTCTGTCCTGAAAGATCCTCAATGAATGAAATAAGGATCTCTTGGAAAAAAAAAAACTGCTCCCTTCATAATCATATAGCAATCAATTTGCTAGAGAAAAACAAAATAAGTATTCTGATTAATTGCATTGCCTTATAAAGGAAAAATGATTAGTCTTAGACTGTTAGGGTCATTAAACCCCAGAGTCAGTAAATCTTAGCTATTGTTGTTATTACAAGTTTTTGATATTGCAGTTGTGAAAACTGAAACCCAGAGAAATAATATACCTTGTCTCCACTCACATGGCTTTCTGGTTGCAAAATTAAAACTAAACCCTCCATAGTCATATTCCCATCTAACTTCCTACAAAACTACACAGTCTCAGAATTGCTCATCTATAACAATTCTAGAAGGTATTTACAGGAAACTAATTCACAAACTTTTAATAACCAATAGGGCTCAAGACCTATTATTTTCATTTTTATCACTTTATAAATTCTAATACTATGCTTCTGATGATTTCATCTTTGGTATTGAAACATTCTTCCCGTTTTTAATGAAGAAAATCTTTCAGTAAATATGAATGCATCTTCTCCACCAAAATAGATATTATGAATATTTCTGTTAGCTTTTGTTGGGTAACAAACAATCTTAAAATTTAGTTACTCAAAATAACAATCACTTATTTTTCTCATGGATCTACAGTTACCAATTTAGGCTGTGTTTACCTAAGTGGCTCTTCTAATCTCAGCTGGGCTCACTCACATATTGCGCTTGGATTTTTTTAATTGAAAAATTAGATCAGCTATGCAGCTCTGCTTCTAGAGGTGGAGTAGATAACAGCTGGGTGATAGAATACTTGGGCCATCTGTCTCTCACCATCCCCTAGCAGTCCAGACTTAGTCACATGGCGATCATAAGATTCCAAGAAAGCAAATAGAGAGACTTCTTGAAGCCTAGCTCAGACACAGTAAACCTTTTTTGTTGGTGGTGGTGTTGTTATATCCCATAGGTCAAAGCAAGTCACAAGTATCCCAGATTCAAGTACTGAGGAAATAGACTTCACCCCTTGATGGAGGATACTGCAAAATCATACTACAAAAATGTTGGATATAGGGAGAAAAAATAATTTGGCCATTTTTAAAAAATGTACTACAATGAGTATGCATAAGAGTCAGATAAACATGTAAATTTTATCCTTACTTGGATTGGAATCCCTTTTACCTTTTAGGAAAGAAAGCTTTTCCTGTACTCAAAAGTGAGAGTTTATATTTTTCTCCCATGAAATGAGCAAATATTTTTAAATTATAATATGCAGGGTTCAAAATGGAAAAAAGAAGTATGTATTCTCACATGCTGATATGCATATGCATCAGGAATTCATGAAGAAGTTATTATAAACAATCATGGATTTCACAAAGATAGAGCTCTAAGGCAATTTCATAAAGCACCATTTTAAATACTGAAAAACTGGGAAAATCAGTGTCCACAAATAACTGGTTAAATACATTATGTTATGACCACATAATGGAATACTATATATTTATTGAAATGAAGATGTAGTAGAAGAATATTAAATGATATATGAAGGTAGTCATAACATAAGGCAAAAAATGATTACATACTATTGATTTGCATGTTGTGGTATAACTATTTCCTAAAAATATCACAGTTAGTAATTTTGGTTTTGTTTAGGGATGGTTTTGCTCTCGTTGCCCAGGCTGGAGTGCAACGGCGCGATTTCAGCTCACTGCAACTTCCGCCTCCCGGGTTCAAGCGATTCTCCTGCCTCAGCCACCCAAGTACTGGGATTACAGGCATGTGCCACCAAGTCCGGCTAATTTTTTTTTTTTTTTTATGTTTTGTAGAGACAGGGTTTCTTCATGTTGGTCAGGCTGGTCTCGAACTCCCGACCTCAAGTGATCCACCCGCCTCGGCCTCCCAAAGTGTTGGGATTATAGGCGTGAACTACCGCACCCAGCTGTCTTTTTAATTAGAGGAATAAAAATTCTTTGACAATAAATGTGTCATTCCTTTTACATGCTGCAAATGTAACAAAAAGCCCCATCCCAGCTGTCTCTTCAATTATATAGTATTATCACAGAAGAATTTACGAATCACTACTGACTGTAAAGCATTGTTTAAATTTGGAACTCTGTGATGACTCATGACTCTAGGCATACCAGTCATTTGCTGTTTTAATCCTTCAATAATTAGTACAGACAGTAGAGCTTATTTGGAACAAAATCCAGCAATTTTTGTTAATAGGTCCAGCTTTGCCATGTTTTAGTTGAATGGCTCAGAGAAAACTACCATCTCTTTTTCATTTCATTTTCCTATCTGTCAAGTGAGGATGTGTCTGAATTCAGACTCCATGAGAGAAAAACCTACCAGGTATAATTCAACTTTGTATCCTCAACTTCCTCACCTAGGGATACATTTTACATACTTAATAGCTTACCTGTCTACTTCATGGAAGTACATTAGGGTATATTAAGAAGCATATCATCACTCTGCAAGCAAGGTTTCCATTGGGAGGGAAGATGAACCAGACACTTCTTATATGCCAAATCAGATTCTCTTATATTCACCTATCCCCAGGGCTTTTACCATCAGTGGCTACCAACTCTGTGGGAAGTCTGATCAACTTCATATGAGCACAACCCAATAGGACCTCACCCTACACCCACATCACACCTCCTCCTGCTTTCTGCCCCGAGGTTTCCCTGTTGATGCAGAAGAGTGAGAGCACGTAAGTGTTCTAGTGAGCTCTGTGCTGTAACACCAAAGATCACTTGGCTTCTTCATGCTACGGAACAAAGAAAAGAGTCACTGTATTGGTGATGGTGATCCATCCTGACTGCCATGAGGAGCTAGGGTTACTGATAAATAACGGATGAAGGAAGGACAAAGTCTAGAAATAAAGGTTCCCTACAACATCCATTGGTGCTCCTCTGCTCAGTAATAATAGTAAACAGATAATTGAAGTAAGGACAATCTGACATAAACAAGACATTTAGAACCCTTAGGGACAAAGGTTTAACTCACTGTACTGGGCAAGCATCCCAGGCCAACTGAAATGTTGGTCATAAGTTGGGGAAATCTAGAAGGATGGTAGAAGAGGGATATGGTGAATATCAACCAGAACCTAGGAACCAGCTGGAACAGTGGCAACTGTTGTCTGTTTCATTAACCCTCTTGCCTTGTCTTTTCAGTTTGCCATGGTTATTGCCTTGAACTGGTCTCTGACTAATTGGATTTGTACCTGTTCTCCTGCAGAAGGCGCTATGTTGTACCATAGGAGCCAAATGCCAAATAATGCCACCTCTGAGTACTCATGCTGCACTGGGTACTTCCTGCCTCTTGCCCAGGGTTTCCTGCTGACACTAAGATGGAACACACTGCAGAGCCCACATATGCTTACCCAAGAATTTCAGAGGAATTAACACCCATGGGGTTCACTTTTGACCAAGGGGAGACAGGAACCAGTAGATAAATTCTTCTCCCTTCCTACCTTCATACAGACCTTCCTTGCAAACTGGTTATTTACATAACCTCTTACAAGATGATCCTTTAAGACTGAGCCATTAGTTGTTGTTGACATCAAGTGGTTACTGGCTTAATAATGTACCTTTGCATTGGCTTTTTCTCTTCTCTTGACTCGTTCGACTTTTCCTTCCCTCCTATTCCCTGAGGTTTCACTCTCTGAAGAAGCAGGACATAAGCCTTGGCCTCAGGCTCTGATTTCCACAGAAACCAGCATAAAACAGAAAATAATTGGCAGGCCCAGCTGTAGTATTCATACCAAGGCAGAATGATTTGTAGGGTAGGCGTGGGAAGACACAGCCTCTCCTCCCCAGAAGCAAAGGAATCTTTGTCGGCTTCCCAAAAGCTATGTCCAATGCCCATGATTAAGGCAAGGAGTATCCCTATAGTGAACAATGGGCAGATCCTCCCATAATCCTTTTCTTCTTCATAAATCTTTCCATTCTGATGGTGCTGACCCCATCACCCCAAGGATGAGCATGAGATCAGGCCTGGGCCATCAGAGGCTCCCTTTATCCTATTGCTATGGTTTGAATGTGTCCCTTCCAAATTCAGAGTGCAACGACCCCTACTGTGGTGGTATTACGCAGTGGTGCCTTTAGCAGGTGATTAGACCACAAGGGTTCCCCCTCATGTCCGAATTAGTACCTTATAAAAGGGCTTAAGGGAATTAGCTTAGGCCCCATTTTGCTCCTCTGCCATAGGAGGATGCCACCATGAGAGGATGATGCCACTGAAAAAGCAGCCCTCACTGGACACCAAACCTGCTGTTGCCTTGATCTGGGACTTCTCAGCCTCCAGAACTATAAGAATATATTTCCATGGTTATAAATTACCCAATCTGCAGTATTTTGTTAGAGAGGTACAAGTGGACTAAGAAACCTGCATACCATGATTGCTTCAGGGATTGGTCTCTGATCAGAGCCAAGCCAATCTTGGAATCTTTATACCAGTGTTTTAAGAAAAAATGCTTTCTTTCTGCTGGGGCACAGAAGCTGGAAAAAAGTCAGTCTTGAACCTCTTGGTGCCCAGTAATTAAGCCAACGAGACAAAAGTAGAGCTTAGAGATGAAAACAGATTTTCACCACTACCATGCAACCTAGTTGAGACTAGGGAGAGATAAACATTCAACTTCTAGGAAAAGAGTCAGGGTTTTTTTTGTTTTGTTTTTTTTTACGGCATGAGGCAATGTGTTGACACCTTCCTTAGTCAAGATTTGAGGGTAGTAAAAAGACCATTCAAGCTAGTGTAAACACAATAATCCAACAGGTAGGGTTGCCTTCAGACAACTAGCTCTGGGGGTCCAAATAATGATCATAACTGTACTGGGTAGATTCCATGTGGACAGCAGCCATGGCCTTGAGGCTCTGTGCGGTGGTTATACTGACTGCAGTCCCTGACAGTTGCAGCAGACAGGAAGCAGAGAAAGAAATGTGATGAGGCAGCTCTGGAGAGGGGGAGCCATGGGTGCACCCCTGCATTGGGAAGAAGCCCTCAACAACTGCAGCAAAGAGAATAGATGCACCACACACTCCTGGATTTGCTGCGGGATTTTAAGTCAGTCAGAAATCAAACGTGGAATTCTAGGGATCCCCCTGGAAAGCAGCTAGGGAGAGAAATTATTCTGATTGGCATTTTTTTTCTCTATAGCTCCACTTTTGTCCTGCTTTGATCAGACGTTAAGCAGATGACATTTGGCAGTCACAATGCAATACTTCCTCTTCTCATTACCACATAACATTCCCCTGCGATGCCATTTGAATTACTCACTCACCCAGAATATTCACAGCTGAGTCATGAGAAGTGATAAATAAAAAATACTGTTTTATTTTTTAAGTCAAACATAAGCATCAAACTGTCAAGACCCAGCATGTATAAAACTTAGTTGTACAATTAAATCAAACTCCCAACAAAGTTTATCTCATACCATCTATTATGGGCATAGATCTCATTGTGATGCTCAGAAATTAAAGTATGTAAGATATGTGGTTCAAGGAAATTAAGTTTTTAAAGCGAGAAAACCACCCACTGAAATTTATGGATTCAAATTACTGAAAAAAGTCAGAAGTAGGGTAGTAATTACCATAAAAGGAGGTTAAAAATGCTGGGACCCAAAAAAAAACTAAGATCTAGTCCAGGCTTCTCTTAGATGATACAGATGGGAGAAAGTTCTAAAGATTTTCCCATACTTGCTACACTCTGGGTTTCTCTCCACTGTGGATTCTCTGATGCCAACATTATGTGGATTTAACAGCAAAAATGCTTCCACGCTCTTTACCCTCATTAGTCTTCTCCCCAGTGTAGATTCTCTGATGTACAACAAACTTGGACCTACTGGGGAAGCCATTTCTACTTTTCTTGCAGAGTTAGGGTCTGTCCCTATTATGGATTCTCTGATGCCTGATCAGATTGACTACTGTTACCTGCTCACCCACACTCCTCACACTGATAGGCTTTCTCTCAGGTATGGATTCTCTGATGACAAATTAATGAAAAATTGCCATTAAGTGATTTCCCACACTCCTTACATGGATAGTGTGGAATCTCTGGTGTCTGACGTAAGAGAAAAAGCTGACGCCCCTTCCATACTCCTCCTATCTGAAGGATTGCCATGCACAGCAGCTTCTCTCATTTTGTCTCTAACATTTCTTTCTGCGAGGATTTCCTGGAGCTTCTCCATGTCACATGTTTCCGGAAAGTCAGCTTCCTAAGAAACATTCTTTAGCAGCCCACATGACACCACCATGTCTGTTTCTTTAGAAATTCCCTGTGTTGATGTGGACTCATTATCAGTGTTGGTCTTGGCGTGTTTACAGGCGTCCCTGGTCCCCTCTGCAGGAGGATCATCCTGTGTGTCCAGGACCCAAGGCATATCCCCTCCTGCCAGAAGTGAGACCTGGGCAAGTTTATAAGCTGGGTATCCTGGTTCCTGGCTTTCAGGGTTGACAGGCATCACCTGGGCTCCCTCTCTCTGGGCTTCTGGGGAAAAGCGGAGGCTCTGGTGGCAGGTGGCCAGAAAATAACTCTTTATTGTTGTTTTTTGTATAAGGTACAGCCAAACATTTCTGGGTCAGTTGTACAAAGTTGGGAAAAAAAAAATGGCTCCCTGTGTCTTTTCCTGATAGAAAAGCAATACAGGGAAGGGATAATCACCGTTCAAGGGTCTCCAATTCCTTGTCTGGAATTTACACTTTCTGTTCCTGCCTCTAACATCCAATGTTGAGATAACAATCAGCTGGTGGCTTCTAAAACAGCTGGAACCTCCATCTAGACACATACAGGGACCTCAATGGTAGCTTTATTCTCCCTGTGATTAATCCACAGGACTCTAGGGTGGCTTGTTTTAGGAGAACACATAACTTTCAACAAAGGGATTTTGAAATTGACAAGCTTCCAAACTGTGATAAAGCAGTAAGTTTTGCCAAAAATAAGTTGTTTTCTATCACTAATTCCTTCTGCTTTCTAGAGGATTTTAGTGTACTTTGATCTCGAAGGAGCAGAAGGGCTCCTGAGTTGCGACCCTTCTAGAAAAGGAAAACAAAAACTCCAGCAAGATAAATCAAGCTAATACTAACAGTTAATTGAAGAAATGGGATGCTTTCCTCTGATAAAAAGGAACGAGGGCATTCAAAAATCAAAAAATCAAAATCCAAATGCCTGCAGTTTCCCAAACACGTCCTCCTCTCCCAACCTCTCACCACCCCACTTGCCATCGTCTCTGCTTGGCATGGTGCTATGCTGACCGGGGGCATAAAATGAAAAAGAGAAAGTGGATCCCTTCCTGTCTGTAATCACGAAAGCACAGGGTGTACAGGAGTCTTGAGAAGTGTCCCCTGATCCAGACTCTGAGGATAAGAAAAACTTCCCACAGAAAGTGCTATCTAAGCTGAAAACTAAAATCAGTATCGACAATGTCGAGGGATAGTGTTCCAGCAGAGAAACAGGGAGTGCTAAACCTAGAGAGATCGGAATGACGGCAGGAAGTTCAAGAGAGGTCATTTATCTGGGCAGTGGGAGGTGAGTTGACAGTAGAGAATAAGGAAGAGAGAACATGAGAAATGAGAAGGGGGATAGGGAATGAGACGAAATAAGAGAGGGGGCAGAGCCGTATCATCAAAAGTTGTATTTAGGTGTCTGCAATTTATCTTAAAAAATGAAGAGACATTAGAGACTTAAACTGGGGAGGGATTTGTACATCCATGTTTGAGAATCTTTGTAATCCCAGAGTCTAGCATAGTGCCAGACTCTTAACAGGTGTTTGATAAATGCAATGTGAGTGGTGTGGCAGGTGCAGAAGAAATGACAAACAGTCTACAGAAAAGCCATCTTTTCAACAAGAACTACTTATAAGCATATTTACAAGTATGTGAACATAAATGTTTGTAAATGTACACAACAGTAAATTATCTTCAGACCATAGTCACAAAAGGCATCGCAATGGTCAGAATGCCAACATCACATCCTCAATGCTGAAAACAAAACAATAAATTATTCCTAAGCATATTCTCACTGTGTAAACCAGATAATTTTTCTAACGTTAACACGAAGGGAAGAGGCAGCTTTCTGAAGAAGAGAGAAGAAAGCAAGAGTGTTCTAGAACCCAAGGCAGGGAGAGATGGCCGCATAGTCACGAGGGCATGCCTTCACCTACATTTAAATCCCAGATCCTAACAAGACTCCCAGATGTAGATTCTTGGCCAAAGCTTTACTGTTTCTGTACCCGAGTCTCCTAATTTATAAATGAGAATATCAACACCTCATAATTTTATTGCAGGAATCTAGCTACATAGGACCTTCAAAGCACTCACACAGTGCCCGACAGTGATTTCCCAGTAACTACTCACTACTCTAAGTGAAAGAGGTAGGCTTTGGAGAACAACATTCTGGACACCTTGGAGACACTTGGAGCTCCTGAGGGCAGGCAGTAGCAGCAGCAGCAAACTTAAAAAGAAGAAAGAGTTCCAGAATTCTAATCTATTATCAAATTTTTATCAAGAGTTAGGTCTCCTTCTTGAGAATTTATAATTAGGACTAAGATTCTGGTTCAGTTTAGGTTTATTTATTCATCCTATAAATATCTGTTAAGCACTTACTATATGCTAGGCACCGTTCCAGGAACCAAAGATTTGACAACTAAAGAGAGAGAAAAGGAAAACCAGGAGAATTATATGTGAAAAACTATTACAAAGAAGGTTTATACCTACAAAAAGGAAATGGAGTGATTAGCCTGGGGTTCTCCAGACATTTTATGAGATGAGTTTCTTTTTGCTTTCTTGAGCCTATGGATGAAGTGCTGGCAGTCAGATCCCAGAGCAGAAGCACACACACCGGGAAGTAGGGAAGGGTAGTAGCAACTGCCCAGAGATCCGCCAGACACATTTGACAACAACCAGCAGGTCCTGATATTCTAATTAAAGTCACAGGGTCAGCAGAGCTTCTGGGACTTCCTTAAGCATCAAGAAAACTCTTAAGAATTAGGGAAAAGTAGAGATAGCACAGGGAAATGTATTTTATATCATACAGTTTCTGTTAACTGTATGACATCAGACAATACCATTCTAGGAAAGGGGGGAATACACTATGTGTTCAAGGTAAGAGGATTAGGGTGAGAAGGAAAGAGCAACAGCAGCTACTTCAAAGGTGATGGGGAATTTACAGCCATGTGTCAAGGATTTAGGACTGGTGAGAGGGTACATAAGTGTGATCAGACTAGAGACAATGCATAACCCTGTCAGAATCTCATTTAAAAAAAAAGGAAATAGGAAGTCATTAAGAATCATGATTTGCATCTTAATAAGGATTTAGGAGTACACATCAAAAGAATACAGCATATTTCCAATTAAAATCAAACACTACATGTTCTCACTCATAGGCGGGTGTTGAACATGAGAACATATGGACAAAGGGAGGGGAGCATCACACACTGGGGTCTGTTGTTGGGGGGACTAGGGGAGGGACAACAGCGGGGGTGGAGATTGGGGAGAGATAACACGGGGAGAAATGCCAGATATAGCTGACGGGGGGATGGAGGCAGCAAAGCACATTGCCATGTATGTACCTATGCAACAATCCTGCATGATCTGTACCCCAGAACTTAAAGTACAAAAAAATAAATACATAAAAAAGCAAAAAGGGATAGGTAAGAATTACAATTTTGTTTCATCAGTGTAACCAGCACAGTCCACATGTCCCATGAATCCCCAACTCCCATATTATAGTATCTCAGATCCTTATCCCATTTTACTGGATAAGTTTAGTCCTAATCAGATTTCCATCCCCAAATATTCTGGACTCCCTGGAAAATGCTCTTATGCTCTCCAAAACCACCTTGATTGTCACCTGCCACTTCAGTGAGCTCCCTGGCTCCAGGCCTCTCTCTGTGGACCACTGCTCACCCCAGCATGCGTGACCCCTCCAACCTCCACAGAGGTTTCCCTCAGGCAGCTCCTGTCATTAAGACTGCTTCACCTGAAGCCTGGGTACAGTTGTTCCTTCAAGTCCCAGTTAGAACAGAACAGGTCAGCAAGAGTCTGTTGATGCTTTGGGGATAATAAGAGGATCAAAGAAAAGGAAGTAAGGCAGTAAAATTGAAATTGGTTTTAGATATGGTGCACTCAAAACCTGTAAGCCACGACCCAAGAGGTCCATGATAGCACTCCTCCAGCTAGTCCATGTGTCAGGAACCTGCTTGTGAACCACACTTATACCCCAGTGGGTTATTAAAAATATCCTGCTTTTCAATGAAAAAATTCCTAATCCCAAGGCCTAGGAAAATAAGTTTATTCCTTCCATGACCTAACACCTCCCTCCCCGCTTCAGGCAGAAACCACACCAGGTTGAGGTCTTGCTCTATGTACCTTCTGTAGAGTAAGCTCCAAAATATACAAGAGTTCACGCAATGTATTTTCCAGTTCTGGCTTATTCACTCTTGAATTATGCAAGATTTGAGACACCAACAGTCTGGCCTGTGATAAGCTGCATCACTTAGGCCACATGAGGTGAAGTGAGATCCGCACATGCTTCCACTCTCATCAGCCACGCCGAAACATACACATGGATTTATCTAGAGCAAGAGCAAGAATACAGGGCTACAAGGAAGTTCAAATCTATGCATAGGAAACAAGTCTGTCCTCAAAGAAACAATCCTCTGAGATGCAATTTCTGTCTGCTCTAAAGACAAACTTGAATTCTAACATCAAACAGTTTAGCTCTTTGGGATCAAGAAATCTCAACCCTTTTGAAGTCCAAACAGGGAACTCTGCTGTGTTCAGCTAAAAGCCCAAAGGATGGAGGATAACAGCCCCAGAAAAAAGAAGAATAATGATGATGCTCTGGTAAAGTAGCTATTTTATTTTTCCAACTTCTACCTATCCAGTTGTTAGAGAGTATATCACATAAGACTCTGATATGTAACCAATTTAATATTCTTGATTTTTAAAAACATTGTGGCAGTAACGGTAAATAGATGTGTTACACACTTATCTTTTAGATTTAAAAAGTCCTAAGAGCTAACATACATGAAAGGGCTTTGACAGGCATTAAGTATTGCCTCTGCTCCTCTAAGGAAGTCAGCCTTAGGAAAGCTGAAGATAAAATAATTTGGAGACAACGCAACTTGAAATAACCCTAAGACCTTACATGCCACATAGAGTAACAATGTGCTCAACTTCTTTCATATCCTTAGTACATTTTAAAAACTCATTGCCACATATCCTTGGCCAGAGGACTTTGTAGTAATTCATCTCTCTGAGCCCTCTTAACCACTTAAAAGTTCTTTGGTGTTTCAAAGTCACTAGTAGATCAGTTGCTATTCAAACTATTTATATGATCCCCTGTTTCTAAAATCTTCTTACAGAAATTTTATTTAGAAAAAGTGAATTTTCCATATGTCTTAAAATCAACCTTGGACTTCCAATTAAACATGACGACTTGAAGATACAGTTATTTTCACTTCTTCTCAGCCCCACTAAAATTGCTGTGAAACTAATTTTTTCAAAAGGCTTTAACTACAATGGCAGGCCAAATTCCTTAGGCTCACGAGTTCCTTAGAGGTATCAGACACCTCTAAGGGTGTGGGAATTTAGTGAAAATCCACATGCTGAATATGAAATCTCTAGTTCTTTCTCCCAACTTAACTCACAGAAGGCAAAGCTGCCAAGCATGCGCTCCACAGTCGGTAGCTTGGAGAACTCTAAGAAAAACGACAACCCAAGAGAACAACCTAAATATATTGACATTTTGCATTCTCCCCTCTGCAATGAAATGTCCAGGTCACACTTAATCACAAAAGTCAGCAAGTCTCACGCTCAGACAAGACTTTCCAAACAGATTTTCAATGCCCTACTCTCAGAATGAACAGGCAAGGATCACCAGATGTTTGAGAAATGCTTCTAAAATGAACACAGAGACAAAAACAGAGTGGGGGGAAAGGATACGTAGAGAAGGCAGAGCTAATTGAAGAGAAGAACAGTGGTAAAGATCTATTAATTATCCTGCTCCAAGAGATAAGAAAAGATTTTTCAAAACAATAGAATGCTTTTGAAAAATAAAAAGGAATAGCATGGAACAAGAGACAGGTTGTGACAATTAAAAATATAATATATGTTAAAATTTATTATGTAAGCGAAGACAGAAGCTGAACAGATCTCCCCAAGAGACACAGAGCAGTGGCTGCTCTGGAGTACAAGGCTCTGAAATGCTGCCACACAGGCTGCTACCACTGGAGCTGTGTCACAGCTGGCCCAGCCCCAGAATGGAGCTTCCTGAACACCATGCAAATTTAGCCCATCCTCAACAGTCTGAAGCAGACAAGGATTTTGAGCTTTTGTTCCTACCTCCTTCCTCACACAGCACGAAAACATTCTCATCAAAGTGACTATTAGAGAGATGGCTGGAATGCAGCCTGCCAAATATCTCAATATTCAATTCAGTGCGTATAGATACTTCCCTGAAGCAAAAAAGGGAAAGAGACCCTCAGAAATGCCCCCATTTCCTGTGCAATATGTGCTACAAAGCAAAGGGGCATTTCTCCCCCAACCCCACCCCTCACACTTTTTGCTTCCATAGTCGGTTCCACAAGAAGATTAAAACAGAGGAAAATAGGAGCCTTTGTCACCCATCATTGTTGGATAATGATTATGTTAGTCATGAAGGGGTTTGCTCCGATAAGGAAATGCACTGCCTTGAAAATGGAATGTTTCATATTCATGCATCTGTGCTCTTGCAAATGCTTTTTTGGCTCCATTATATTTTATATGATTAATTTTCCACTAGACTTACAAAGTATTAAAAATCCTTCTTTAAAAAGTTTAATTTGTATTTTCTGAATAACTTCTGACACCAAATGCTGAAGTTATATCTTAGTTTTCAGTAGAAAAAAAAATGTTATTTTCATTAGCTGGGCATTTTCTGTTGGACATGGTCTTTTTCAATATACCTATATACTTTTCCAATTTATTTAGCAAAGCACATATTGAATATACATTATAATATGCTGAGTCATCATTCCTATTTCTACAGAGAAAGAACACAATAAAGCTTAGGATCCTTATTCTCCAGCCAATAATGTACACAGCAGGATACTGGAGAGCCACGAGAGCACAATTTCAAAAGCGTAAGCAGGAAAGTTCTACAGAAGAATGTCGTGGCACTGAGCTGGGCTTGCTGACTGTTCTCAGAGTACAACATTATCCCTCTTTTCAGAATTTAATTTAGGTTCATGGAGAATGATAGAAACTATAGAGACCTCCTATGTTGAATGAAGAACCAGGAATTAACATGTATACAATAGGTGCCAATGCATACATATAAGGGGATACCATGTGAGTTTTGCTCAGTAAGTGTTAAAGAACATAAACAAAACAAAAATACAGCTTATTCTCACACCCCCAGAGACAAGCAAAATTTGATCGTGTTAAGATGGCACTTTAAAAAGCTCCCAGGTGACGCCAAAAATCAGCTAGAAAAGCACTTCTCTCATGGATCTAAGTCGCTTCTAGGTTTTCACTAAGTAGAAGGTATGACCTCTACCCTCCAGAAGCTTGAAATACAATTAGAAAGTTAAGACAGAACACGGTAATAGAGGAAGACCCTAAGATAAGTATTGCAGAATTTTCAGAATGTGAAAAAGCAGGAGAGATGGAAGCAGCCATTCTGGGAAAAGAGCATGGGAGGCAGGGTATGGGGGGGTGCAAGGAGTGGGCAAGCAGTAGGCCCAGCAAACACACAGAGAAGATTGGCTACCAGCAGTGCCAGCCTAGTCCTGAACCAGTGATTCTCCCTTCTGGGGTGTTTTCATCTACCTTTGCTTATCTTAAGGTGTCCTGAAGGTGGAAGAAAAGAGTATCAATTAATCATCAGCCTGGTGTATCATGTGAGGCCTATCTTCAATTCAGCCTCTTCTATAAAGCCTTCCCAGACCAACCCAAACTTATCTCTTTCCTCCTCTGAAGTCAGGTAGAGCTAAATTGAGTACTTAATCCACCTCCCTCGTATTACAGAGCATGATCCTGAGAGACATTTGTTTACCCAATGTCACACAGGTAGGAGAAGAGCCAGGTGTAGATCCCTGGTCTACTGACAGCCCAGTGTTCCCTGCATTATTTCACCTTTTTTTCTTGTGGAAAGCACATGCCATCAGTTCTTAATATCTCAACCCATGTTTCAAAACTTTTCATCATCATCCATAGAGTCTAGTACAGTGTCAGACATAAGGAGTGCCCAACAAATATTTGTGAAATTGAAGCAATGGCCAGTAACTCCACAAATTTAACAAAAAATATAAATTTACTGATTCAAAAAAAACTAAGTAAATCGTCACTTAAATCCAAAAGTCCAATACCAAGACACATCACTTAAATTTCTGAAACTACAGACAAAAAAAATCTTGAAAGCAGAAAGAGAAAAACAACACTTTAATTATAGGAAAAGAAAATGTCAGTGACAGCAGATTTTTCACCAGAAACCATGGAAGCTAAAAGAAAGTGATGAAAGAATTTTCAACCAAGAATTCCATACTCAGAAAAAAGGTTTTTTAAGAATGATAGGGAAATCAAGATACTGTCAGACGGAAAAAAAAAAGTAAAGGATTTTTTTGTTGTTTACCAGCATATCTACTCTAAAATAACAAAAGAAGTTCTCTAAACAGAAAGGAAATAGAGACTCTTGGACGTTAAGAAATAACAATGTAAAGGGAGGGGCCTCAAGATGGCCGACTAGAGATATCTGGTACTTCCTCCACAAAAAAGAATTAAAATGAGGAGATAATCACACTTTAAATGGATCACCTACGAGAGAGAAATGGAATTTAACAAAGAAGTGACAACAAACACCTAAAATAAGGAAGGAGAGAGAAGCCCAGAGAGGCTGCCCAGTTCAGGGAAAAGGTAAGTCAAAGATCCCCAAAAGGTCCACATTACCACAACAGACTCCTACAATCTCAGTAACAGGAGAGCCCTCGACCTTCCAAGCCCTGAGATTAACATAGGGAGCTCCAAGGAGAAAGCACAAGGTATTTCTCCAGAGACCAAGCTGAGGCTAGGTCCCACACCTGCCCCAGATCTAGGAGCTAAAGCAGAATACCATTTTGAGAGCCCAGCCCCGACCTGCCTGCATCCTGCCCTGGGGCCCAACAGCTCTTGCATCTCCACATCTCTGGGGCACCCTGGCATCCCCCACCTGCAGCCCTGCTAGCTGCTGCCACCAGGGCTGAAGCATGAGCCTCAGGCAGCAATCCATCAACCCTGGCAGTGGGAGCTGCCACACATTTATATACACCCTGAGGACAGGTTCCTACCTACAACTACCACCATTGCTGGCTGCTGCCCCTGGACTGAAAAGCAAGCCATAGGTAACAACCTTGCCAGCCCCAGCAATAGTGCTATTGTGCATTTACACATGCACTGAGGACAAGCTCCCATACCCACAGTC
>PVKV010033642.1:0-18494 GCA_004027835.1 Alouatta palliata
GGCGCGATCTCGGCTCACCGCAACCTCCGCCTCCTGGGTTCAAGCAATTCTCCTGCCTCAGCCTCCCGAGTAGCTGGGACTACAGGCACGTGCCACCATGCCCAGCTAATTTTTGTATTTTTTTTTTTTAGTAGAGACGGGGTTTCACCATGTTGACCAGGATGGTCTCGATCTCTTGACCTCGTGATCCACCCGCCTCAGCCTCCCAAAGTGCTGGGATTACAGGCGTGAGCCACCGCGCCCGGCTAAAGTTTTGCCTTTTTAAAATGCCTTATAATCAACACACAGTGAGTTTAAAATCAATAAAGATAAGAGAGTATATTGATAATTAGATCATTACAAAGTCTTCACGAGAGGTAGTAGAGTTTTCTTGGCTTTTATTTTAATAACTTCTGTATTGTATTCTTTGAAGAAAAAAATGACAGAGTTCCTTGTTTTTAACTTCATGTAGCCCCATTCTCACTATTTTAGTGTGACTATACTGTAAAACTAAGTTGATACTATTTATTTTAAAAATTTAAATATACCTTCTTAAAATTTTGTTGCAAACTTTAAAAAACATTATTCTGAACAAAGAAATTAGGACTTGTCTAGCACCTATTTTATAACAAATCGATGCAGTACTTGTTTAGAAACCAAACTTTTAGGTAGAGAACTGTGAAATAAGTTGTCACAGTGATGAGATCTTCTGACATTGAAAGAAGAGCTGTGTTATGTGTTCACTAGCATAAACATACACCAAGACTCAGCCTCTAAAATATTTTTTTAGTAAATAAAAATCTAAAAAGAAGAGTTTTTTTTCCCCAAAATGGAAAGAAGACTACATGTTGGTAGCAGGAAAGAAAATAGAGAGTGACCAACAGTAATCTTCCTGATGAAATAATGTTGCATAAAATTGTGATTGATCAAAATCAGTGTAACTACTATGGAAAACAGTATGGAGGTTTCTCACAAACTATAAATAAAACTACCACACAATCCAGCAATTGTGCTACTGCATATATATCCAAAAGACAGTAAACCATCATGCTGAGGAGGCATCTGCACTCCCATATTTTATTGCATTACTATTCACAGTAAGCAAGATATGGAGCCAAACTAAGTATTCATCATTAGATGAATGGATAGAGAATGCAGTAAAAATACACAACACAATACTACTAAGTCTTATAAAAGAAAACAGTGCTGTATTTTTAGTAACTTGGATGGAACTGGAAGTCATTATGTTAAGTGAAATAAGCCAGGCACAGAAAAACAAACATTGCATTTTCTTACTCATATGCAGAAGCTAAAAAAAAAAAAAATGATCTCGTGGAGGTAAAGAGTATAAAAATGGTTACCAGAGACCAGAGACTTGGAAGGGTGGGGCTGGAATGTAATGGGTACAAACATGCGGTTAGATAAAAGGTGTAAGTTCTAGTGTTCAATAGCGTAGTAGGGTGAATACAGTTACTAATAATTTATAGTGTATGACATAATAGCTAGAAGAGAATATTAGAAATGTTCCTAATACCAAGAAATGATAAATATTTCACATGATGGATAGCTTAAATACTCCGATTTGCTTATTACACATTGTATATATGTATCAAAATATCACATGTACTCTGTAAATATGTAAATTATGTATAAATAAAAATGTATTGATCCTATATAAGAAGATTTTCTTATATGTATATGTGAATTTTTTAAGGAAATAGAAAATAATCGAGAATGAACTTAAAGAGGTTTACAAAAGCAAAAAGCAATTTAGTTTTCTTTATTGTACATGTACTTTGGATATAGTCCCTTTTTGAATAAATTCTATTTATAGAGGTATAATCACTTGGGCTCTTTCAGATATTTATCTGCATGCATTGTTTAGTTCCTCGGAAGAGATCTTTGCTCAATATTGAGTCATGACTTATTTATAGTACTTTCTAATACATTAAATTCAACATGAATTCTCGGAGTTTTGCCAGTACAGGGTCTATTCTGTGTTTTCTTTTTCTTTTACAAATTTTAGATGCTCAAACATGACTTGTCAAGTGAAATCATTACATACATTCTCTCCTTCATTGGTTTTTGGCAAGGTTTTCTGCCTGATAGCATCTAATAATTTATTATTATTATTATTAATAATAAATTATTAGTAACTGTATTCACCCTACTACGCTATTGAACACTAGAACTTACACCTTTTATCTAACCGCATGTTTGTACCCATTACATTCCAGCCCCACCCTTCCAAGTCTCTGGTCTCTGGTAACCATACTATTATTTTTATTGAAATGAAACCCACTATAATGTATTCACAACTCCATGGGTTAAGAGTTTATCTCTGGATTAGTATGTTTTCAACAGTATACACTCTACAGAAGCATTCTAAATTATTTATTATAAACTTAAATGAAGTAAGTAAAGCTCTGTATTTTATTAACTTTTTAAAATTCCTAAATGCCAACAGATAACAAGATTTTGAAAAATAAAAAAGAGAACCGTTAACAACATTTAACCTTCAGGCACAACAAGAAATAATCATTTTCTGTAATGCTTTTTTCCATTTATTGATATGTGCTATTTAAACTGGATAAAGCAATGGTAACTATTGCTTTTTCTGAAAGAATGCATTTTGTAGGAAGAGACAATTTATTTTTTTCTTTGATGAATTTACTCCCATTGTTGTCCAACATGTGTTTTATTGTTGTTGTCTTTCTTGTTTTTTTTTTTTTTTTTTGGTAAACTTTGTGCACATGACTCAAAACTGTTTTCACAGGAATAACTGACACAAAATATAAAATGAGTCCTTAGAAGATAGGACAAAATTTCTCCCAGTCTCTATATTTGGAGATCTTAGTATCTGTATTCTATTTTGTGGTCTGTGAGTTAGGTAGGCCTAGAATGAATAGTTATTCCATTTTTAACTATAAGACAGATGACACTTAATTAGTTATTTTAAATCTTACTTCTATTATGTATAAAATATAGATATTTCTTTGAGGGTTGTTACAGGAATTAAGATTATGTAAATAAACCCATAGACATTCAGAAGCTCATGCACAAACAGAAACATTGCATTTGCCAAGAAAAGGTACCACAGAAAAGAATAGTAGTGGTAATATTATTATAAACTCTTTTGACTCATTAATAAATAATTTTAACCTAAATATACAAATATACCTTGTGTTTACTTACAATAAAAATTTACATAAAACATTAATACATGTAGCTGCCAATGTATTATTAATAATACTAAACAAATAGCATTATAAATATACTTAATTAGATTCAAACATAAGCTGTATTTGTTTTAAATATCTATACTAAATATGAACACTATGTTGAGAGAGGACATACATATTTTTATTCATATTACAGTTTACCTCTTTTATGCCTTTGAAGATATTGCTGATTAATTAATTTAGTAAAATTCTACCTTCTCCACCTCCAGTATACAGGCAGTAATAATCATTTTAGCCATGTTCTTTGTAATTAGAACTGAATTTATACCAGTCATACCAATGACATACCAAGTGTAAGTACACTAAGGAACTCTAGGGAAATATTTTGCATTCCTCTTTCTGGTAAATCTCCACTTCCTGCCTTGGAGTTAAGTAAGTGATCTTGTGCCAATGAAGAATGAAAACCCTTGCCAACAGAGCTCCTACCAACATTTGCCTTGTTATTTGCAAGCCTCTGATTGATGAAGCCTCTTGGTTTTTCAGCCATTCACAACTGAAAGTATCACTGATTGATACAATGTTCGAGAAAAGGGCTTCCTTCACCATTAAAGGACCCATAGAATCATAGACGCTATAGCCATTTGGAAATTTAAAGTTCACCGAGTGTAGTATGTAGTATATAATTTTTTTATCCATGTTTATTGGGAGAATAATGATAGTAAAGTTAATTGATGAAGCTTAATTGGCTCAATACTGTTAAATAATACAATGCCCTGGATGTTAAATTTCTGCCAACGGTGTCTTTGATTCATCCAATAATACTGGATAACCTCCCTTAAAATTCTGTATGTTAAAATGCTTCATTTGCAAGTTTATAGGATAAGTATTATATGTAGGTGATTTAAAAGTTATCATCTAGCCAAAAATTTTTTTTTAAAATAAAAGTAATAAATTGAAATAATTCCCGCATTATACATTGAGTATTTTCAGATGACAATGAGATACAGTAGTAACAAATGTTATTATGTATAATATGCAGAGGTGAAATAATAGTAACAAATGAGATGTAATGGATGAAATAAACAAGTAAAATGGTAATTCAGTATTAATGGATTATAAATACATGGATGAGGAGTTGTAAATATGCAAGTTCAATCAAAATTATGGTTACAATATTAGAAAATAAAATTAAAGCAACTATGTAGTTAAAATAAGAGGGTAGTAAACATGAAGTGCTTTTTAAAGAAACACTATTTTAGAGCAATTTTAACAGTATAGAAAAATGTGAAAATAGTACTGAGAGTTATAGCCAAAGTTTTTCTTGCTATTAATATCTTCATTAGCTTCTATATGTTAATGTATTTATATTGATACATCATTTTTAACTAAAGTCTACACTTTATTCAGATTTCTTAACACTTTAGTATTCACTTTATGTTCCAGGATGACACCCACTCTACCATATTAAACTGTGGCTCCTGTTGTTAGTGGCAGTTTCCAAAACTTGCTGTTTTTGATGACCCTGACAGTTTGGAGGAGTCCTGTGAAGACATTTTGTGGAATATCCTTTTGTGAGACAATGTGATGCTTTTCACATAATCAGACTGAGATTATGTGTTTTGGGGAGGAAAACCACAGAGGCAAACTGCCACTTCCAACACATCCTATCATGAGTACATACATCCACGCTTCTTGTCATTGATGATCAGTGTCTGTCTCATGTAGTGTTTGTACAATTTAAAGTTATTTCACATGCCCTTTTCTTTCTGTACCATACTCTTTGGAAGAAAGTACAATCTACATTGAAAAAGTGGAGAGATAGGGCTGCTACCTCATTGAGGGCTATTTACATAAAATATTTGAAATTCTTATTCATGGGAGGCTTATTTCTCACCCATATTTATTTATTTATTCCATTATTTATTTTTGTCAGTGGCAATTAATAGATTTTCGATTTATATTTTGGGTTTTAATGAAACATTATTTATGTTGTTGAACAAATTGTTCATTTAGAGCTCCCTTGATTTGTTCCTGTGTTCCTTGAGAGTTATTATTTTTTTTTGCACGTTTTAATTTTCCACATATACAAGATACCCCAGGTTCATCTGTGTATTTCCTTCCCCAGTCCTAGAATCAGCCATTACTCCCAGGAACTCTGGTTCCTTTTAATGGAGAATGATAGATTTCAAGATCTGGGTGCTAGGTATGCTCTTTGTTAAGTAGGTTCAGTGCTGCTAGGCTCTCTCAGATGACAGAGTTAGGAAATGTATGCCTGTGTGCTAACCTGTATATTTTCACATATCTTTAAATCTTTCTATATTTAATCATTTTATTTACACTGTAACGTTAAACTGATCTCATTGTCTCCACCTTTAATCCACTACAACATAGGTCATGCTAGGCTTCTTCCTTTGTTTCTCTGTACCTCCCACTCTAGCAATGAGAAACCTGGGTCCTATCATTTAACATCCATTTACATAACTGTTCAATTTCAGTACACAATATAGTGGAATAAGAATGGCTAGCCGATATTCCAATGGAAACAACTTATGAAATACTTTGCAGTGCTTATGTACAGGTTCTTTTGCCTTTAGACAGTGTTATAGACTGCTCATTTGCAAAGTTACTTACACATTTCCCTCTATCCCCATTACTGAGTTTTTTTTATTATTATTATATATTGATAACAATTAGCTTATCTTGTCACTCTTCACTTCACCCTGGGATTCCTGCAACTCCTGAATAATTTTTTCCAATGTCCATATGTTGAAGTCCACTCTTTGTATTCCTAAGTTGCATGGCTTTCACCAAATGCAGAATATCATGTATCCACCATTGCAGTATCATAAAAAATAGCTTAACTGCCCTAAAATTTTTTTTGCTTCATTCATTTCCTGTGCGTCATATCAAACCACATCAAAAAAAATCCCTGTACATTGTATCAAATCACTGACATTTTCTGTTACTATAGTATTGGGTTTCCCACAGTATCCTTTATTTGAATCATACAGCATGTAGCCGTTTCAGCCTGATCCTTTCACTAAGAAATACGCATTTAAAATTCATCCATGTTCTTTCATGGGCTTATACTCCAGTTCTTTTTATTGCTAATAACAGTTCATTGCATGAATGTATCAATTTCTTCTTTAATTCACCTATTGAAAGACATCTTGGTGGGTTCCAGTTTTTGGAGTTTATAAACAGAACTGCTATAAACTTGTGAATGTGTGTTTTTATATAAATCTGATCTTTCAAATCAGTTGGATAAATAAATACCTAGGAGTGTGATAGGGGAAATATATGGTAAGAATATGTTTCGTTTTGTAAGAAGTGTTTGAAACTGCCTAGTAAAATGGCTGTATCAATTTATATTTCACTAGCAATAAAAAGGAGTTCCTGTGGCTTCAAAACCTGGCAAGCAATTGGTATTGTCATTTTCTGTTAAATATTGGCCCTTATAATACAAGTATAGTGATACATCTTTATTATTTGAATTTGCAATTTCCTAATGACAAATGATGTTGAGCGTCTGTCCATATTTTTATTTGACATCTGTATATCTTCTTCGCTGAGATTTCTTGTTCAGATCTTTGACATATTTATGAATTGGGTTGTTTCTTTCCTATTTTTAAGGTTTGGGAGTTCTTTGTATAGTTTGGAAAAAAAAAACCTTTTCAGATATTTGTCTTGCAAGTATTTTCCACAGATTTTGGCTTCTGTTCTGATTTTCTGAACAGTGGCTTGCTCTTATCAAATTTTAATTTTAATAGGTCTAAATTATTTGTGTCTTTTTCATGTATCATGTACCTAAAACCACTTAACTAAATCCCAGTTCAGCTACATTTTCATCTATGGTATCGTCTAAAGGTGTTTCAGTTTTCTGTTTCATATTTAGGTCTGTAATTCATATTAAGTTTACTTCTGTGAAAGAAGAAAGGTCTATGTTTAGTTTTTTATACACTGAATGTTAATTTTCCCCAAAAATTCATATGTTGAAATTCTAATCTTCAATCTGATGGTACTAAGTGTTGGGCCTTTGGGAGGTAATTAGGTCATGAGGTCATAAGTGGTTTAATGTTCTTTTCAAAGGGATCCCGGAGAGCTCTCTGGTCTTGATTCTGTGATGTGAGGACACAAGAAGACAGCATATGCAACCCAGAAGTGAGCGCTCTCCAGAATCAGACCATGCTGACACCCTAATCTCAGACTTCCAGCCTCCAAAACTGGGAGAAATAAATTTCTGTTGTTTAAGCTATCTAATCTATTGTACTTTGTTACAGCATCCCACGTTAAGATAAACATTGGTATTAAGACGCTTAAGTGCTTTTGTAACAAATACTTAAAAATATGAAAGCAGCTTTTAAACTGGCTAGTAGGTAGGGGCTGGAAGAGTTTTGGGTTCCATGCTAGGAAAAACCTACATTGCTATGAATGGACTTTTAATTCACCGCAATGTAGGTTTTTCCTAGTATGGAAAACTAGGTGATTCTTTCTAGTGAGAGCTCAGAGAGAAAAGAGGAGAGTTGTAAAAGCTTTCATTTCCTTAGAAAATCCATAAATAATCATGTAAAGAATGTTGGGAAAAATATGGGCAATGAAGGCCAAACTGATACTCCCAAACACAAATAAGAAACATGTTCTTGGAAAGTGGAGAAAAGGCAATCCTTGTTAAGCAGTGGCAAAGAACTTGGCTGAGTCGAGTTCATATCCTAATGTTTTATGGAAGGTACAAATTTTAGGTGATGAAATTGGATGGTTAGCTAAGGGATTTTTATGCAAACTGTTTAAGCATGTATGAAAATTCTTATATTAAAATGAAAGAAGAGAAAAAGTATGTGAATATGGATTATTAAGCAAAAAGGAACAAGAACTTAAAGACTCTGAAAACTCTCATCCTATCTATATTGCAAGAAATAAGAAAGGCTATTTATAAGAAAACACTAAGGGTGTGGCCAAGCAACCATCTGGTAAGGAGATTAGTAGGTATATTAAACATTGACCTAAACAAGATCTCAATAGATGCCAAGTGCTATTCTTTAAGACAAGGAAAGAATGAGCCTGGAAGACAATTCAACAATCACTGTGGCTACCATTCTTGCCAGAGGCCCAGAGTGTAATGGAGGGATTGGGAGCTAGTTCCTCTCTGGTTTGGCAGACCACGATACTCTTACTCAGTGCCTTATGTGTGGGCCCCCCCAGGGAGCTGTTGTGTGTGTTGTGAGGAGTAGGGCCACTCAAAGCCATGGAGCCATGAACGTTACCCAGTAGAGTCACCCAAAGTGCATTTAATTGAAACTTATCTTCTTATATGATAAGATCATAAAATATTATTCCATGCATTTAAAATTTTCTATTTCTACCAGATAAACCCCATCATAAAATAAACTTGAAAAAGTACATTTTGTATTTAAAAAAATTTTTTTTGACCCAAAATCCCATTCTATATTCTCTTTCAAATTTCTCCTAAGAATTGTCATTGCCAGAAATGTTCAGGTTCTATCTTTTCACGCTTTTTTGGTCCTATTCTAATCAGGTTTGTATTTACATCACTCTTCCCTCCACTCAGAGTGATCTTCAAATTATGAAATCCAGTGGTCAATTCTCAGACCCCATTCTTATTTAACATAAAAATTAAAATCTCCTTTGATTCTTAAAAACATTCATCATTTTATTTCCTGGGTAGCACACACTTTTGACATTGTTCCCATTTCACTGTAAAATTCTTCTTAGCCATTTTTTCTTGTTCCTCCTCAGAGTATAAAATAATGACTTTGAAATGCCTCAGGAATTAGTTATTGGATCTTCTTCCCTGTCATTATTCCTTCATTATCCATCAAGTTTCACATCTTTAAGTATGATCTATATGCTCATAAACTTTAAAAGTTTATCATTAGCCAAAACTATTCCCCTAAACTTCAGATTTTTATAAGGAATAGTACAATCAAAATCTTCACTTAGGGCTGAGCGTGGTGGCTCACGCCTGTAATCCAAGCACTTTGGAGGCCAAGGCGGGTGGATCACCTGAGGTTGGGAGTTCAGGACCAGCCTGACCAACATGGTGAAACCCCGTCTTTAAAAAAAAAAAAAAAAAAAAAAAAATCTTCACTTAGATGTTCGACAAACTTTCCAAAATAAAATTCCATATGAAGTCTTTAAAAAGAGAGATGTTAATATAAGTAAGCTTATTTGATATGTTAATCATATGGGAAACATTGCAGATAAGAAGTGACTCTAAATCTCCTTATATTTGTGTTTATATATGGGTTTAGAGTTACTTCTTATCTGCAATGTTTCCCATATGTATATATATATGTATATATATATATACACACACATATATATATACACACACACATATATATATACATATATATATATAAAATTAAAGTAAGTGTCCCAGAAATCGAGTAAATTCCTAGATCTGAAATGTCTTGATATATTATCAGTCATAATTTCAAATACTCAAAACATTGTATATCACAGAAATAACTAATATTTTTGCCAATTGAATAATAAGTTCACATGATCATATCTTCAAATTTCAGTTCTCTGAAGTAGAGAAAGATAGAGGAGAATGAAATTTGAATATGAATTATAATGGATGTTTGGTATAATAAATGAATTAACAAATGTAAATGAATGATTGTGACACATAAAAGGAAACTTAAGGAATCACATTGGGATCATGCAATCTTTTCCCAGAAATGTAAAAACCCAAATATTTTGGACAAGTTATAATATTGAATTTAATTGTATCTATTAATTGAATAGTTACGATGTCTTGGACGTTGCTTTAAGTTTTTATTCCTATTAACTAATTTAGTCTCTTCATAATTTATGAAACTAGTACTGTTAATGTTATTAGGCCCATTTGACAGATGAGGAAATTGAGGCAAGAATTAAGTTACTTCCCATCCTAATTATTACTCCCACATAAGTGACTATTTTTACATTGGAAACAAAACGAGTGATCTGAAACACATATGTGCAAGTAGCATTGATATAAGAAGTTTAAAAGAATACTTTATTAACATATCAGACGATATCATCTAGAGGAAATGCACTGAATGTAGCTGTTGTCCAGAGAAATAAAGCTGAGAGAAACCAGTTATATTGCCTCATTGTCATTATGTAGTCTTTGTGTATTACAGATGTTTGAGTACGTGCTATGTCATAAAATGAGAAATGCATAAAAATTCATGGTTTAGACATTATTAACATCCTGAGATTAGGTTATACAATCCTGATAGATCCTTATTATCCTGCAAAGTTATTTCTCAGGGAAATATTGCCTTGCAATTTTTTTCTCTAAGTGGTTGCTAACTTTGTGATTAAGTGACTAACTTTCTGAGTCACAGCCCCAAAGTGATCTTTACAATGAAAATTGCTGTTATAAAAATAACAAGGTTCTGTTGTCCCTCTTGCAACCCAGTGAGTGACTGCTGTCTCCTCCCATTCTCATTATCCTTTTGACACTGGGAGGAAAGTTGGCTTTCCACATGGCCAGGCTTTGTGGGTCGTTTTGAGGCAGTCTGCTCTCTTTCTCCTCTTCAATCAATTCATAGATCTCAAGTGCCATGATATCTGAGCCAGAACAATGAGAGTAGAATGAATATACAAGGAGTGCCGTGTCACATGTCATCATTGATAGCTATCTATTATTTCAAGAATAATTCCACCAATGTGTAGGTTCTTTTATTGTTTGCTTTTAAGATTTAGATTAGTTTTTCTTTTCTCTTTTAAAGTGTTTGCCTGCCAAGTCTGTCCTAATACTAAGAATAAAATCCTTTAGTGATATTCTTTAATACTTTTATCATCTTTAAATATTGTGTATCATATGTCTCAGCTACCTCTGGCATCAAATTAAACCATACAATTATGAATTTAAAAGATAGTGTTTTATGATTCTCCCTAAATATACTCCATCTAATATTCATTCACTAAAATTATTAAGCATATTTTTGAAACCTTATTGAACTACTTAGAATCTGTAGTACCACACATTTTTTTTTTGGTATAACTCAATGGTTTTATTATATTCACAGAGTTTTGCAACTGTTACCACAATCAATTTTAGAATATTTTCACCAGTGAACATTTTATTATCCATTTAACTTGATGACATTATTCTTTGCTAACTCATGTCACTCTCTTATAGATTAAAATTACCTTCTTAAATATACAGACTTCAACTAATAAAACCTAGTATTTGTTGCATATAAACCCAAGCAAAGTGTTAAACTTTGTAATACAGGCAATTCATAAGGAGAAATAATATTTTTAGGTATTAAATTCCATAATATTTTTCTTTTTCTGTATTTTCTTTTTTCTTTCTCTGGTTTTAGGAAGAAACTAGCACTGTGTTCATTTGCCTTAGAAAAATCTGAAAGCATTACGGAAAAAAAATTAAGTAAACACTTCTATTTACAGTGTTTGTTTTTAAAATTCTAATTCCTAATTGTGGAGGGGAAGTACAAGGAGGGGTAAGGTAGAGAGAAAAAAGGTAGTATAACTTGGAAATGAACAGATCCTGAAATTCAGAGAAAACCATAAATAATGTGCTTCTTGTTTTACTATCATCACTCAACTTTTCAAGTCAGGGCTTCATCTTCAGCTGCTCTGCAACACCTTGTAATATTTGTCAAAGTCTTCTTTAGGAAGATGGCTGAGCAAATGCTCACCAGGGATCCTTGTCCACCTGTCCTTCATGATTCCCCACTTACCAGGCCTCTAATGTTGTTTTGATGGCATTCCAAGTGTAGGAATCCAGTTGATACCAGATTTTTCAAGATCTGCTCCTTTCATAGGTAACATATGCCAGACGGTGGTGCAAAATGTTTAAAACATTTTTTAAAAGCAATTAATGTATAATTTTTTTATCTGGTCAAATTTTTATTCCAATGTGAACCATTACTAAAATTTTCTATTTTATAAAACATATATTCAACTAATTTTTGAAATAAGTGTTAAAGTTAGAAGTTGAGTCAAGTTCATGGATCTATTAGTGTTCGAGTGTTTCCCTACACAACTCAGAAGTTCCTAGTTTTATGCTTCTAATTCGTTATAGAATATCACTCATTAATCCTGGCCACTGGCCTCTACTTCCATTCTTCAGCACCTGCCTCAAATTAAGATTTGATTAATTTCCTCCATTTTTTTTTCTCTGTGCTTCCAAAGTTGCAGCTCTAACAAAATTCTTTACCATGGATTGTAGATTTGTTTGTAGAGGTAGACCTTTGAAAGATGTTAGATATTTATGAATATGTCCTTTTTTTCCATTCACAGCACAAGGCTGGAAAGGTATCTTACATGTCGTGATTGAGCAAAAACGTTTTCCTAAGTGGTGACGTAAATGTCCATAGTAACTTTTATCTTGCGTTTGTTTTGGATTTTACTCAATCTTCTGTTGCTTTTATAATCTCTTTAACATTTTTCTTCTTGAATTTCTCTGCTATATATGTGGAGAACAAAAATGAACAGTGAAATCATAACTGATAACTATGTCAGGAAAGTTTTAAAGGAAATTTTGATGTAATAAATGGCATTATCAAAATAGCCTGAAGTGCTTTTTGGAAATGTATACAACTCCAACTTACCTTGCATGATTTTTTTCTAATGTTTCATTAAATGGCTACTATTAAAACTCTGCAGTTTATTGGAGCTGAGTAAATATTTTAATATTTAGTATTATGGATTTCATCACATTCTATTGACCATATCAAGCATTTGTGTGAATATTTCTGTTCTGAGCCTAATCCATTTATTACACTATGCTAGTTGTCATATTGTTACCTACAAAATATATTCATATGTTGGTCTTCGTAATATCACAAGATTATAAGGCCCTGAGAAGTAGTTTTAGAGGTATATAGCTGTGTTTTCTACTTTAGCAAATAATCCTTTGCGCCCATGAGCTACTAGTAACTTAACATTTAAGATTTATTTACCTATTAAGTATAAGCTAACTAAAATTTAGTTTAGACTTTCTTAATTTAGTTCTGCTAATATTTACTAAGTACTGCTATGTGCCCAACATAATAGGAATACATGAAGCATCATTCCATATTTAAGAGTATGGACTCTGGGGCTACATTTTCTATATTGAATCCTAGCATTTACCTTTGTATTGCTATGATTTTGAGGAAAATAACATGCTCATTGTCTCATCTGATAAATGGATAAAAACAGCATATAATTCGTGTGGTCATGAGGATTAAATGAGTTGATACATGTAGAGAAAAGTGTATTGCAAAGAATGGGCACAGGATATGAGTTAACTTTCATTGTTTATTCTGCAGCTACTTACTGGATTTTATCTATGTTCGGGTCTTCCACTATGTTCTCAAATTCAAAAAGACTAAATGAATGACCTCTTGCTCACAATCTATCGAACTTCTTTCATTCAACATTTTCATAATCTCTATTTAATAAGTCTTCATATAACACTTTTCGTAAAAATTTAAAAATTCAGTATTTAATTATTCACTTTTTAAGATTTTAGCCGTTACTGATAAAACTACAAATTGTGACAACATGAAGTTTTTCAAGATATATTTTGGTAGCAACACCTGACCTGACCTTACCTGAACTGACTTGAGAATAGCTAGATTTCTTATTGTTCTTACTCTTATGAATACTCATATGTTTTGCTGAAGGAATGCTATTATGTTTGATTACAGAGGATTCCTCCAGACTCTGATGAGATGCAATATTTGGTATATGTTTGCTTATGCATCTCTAAAATTTTTTAAAAAATTATTTTACTTATGAATACATGTGGCCCTCAGGGCTTTAGATAAAGAATTGTGGAGGTGTATCTGAATTTATTGAGCAATTATTTTGTGCCAAACTGAAAATACAATAAGACAGAATTTCAGTATATTAGTAACAAAAAAAAGATATCAAATCAAATAAAATAGTTACAGCTTGTGTAAACTGTCAGAGACAGAGAAGGATATAGCTGTGGGGTACTTGAAATGGAAATACCAGGGAAGGCCTCACAGTAAGTAAAAGCTATGAATACTATATCAATAAGGAATATTTTCTATGTTTAATATCTTTAACCAATAACAAAACTCATACTGAATGTAAAATGAAAAGAATGTGTAATGTGTGCTTTTATTCTTAGTTAAGTGGTAACATATCAGTTTATCTTCATGGCAAATGTCCCTTCAAAAGGGGTACATGTGATGGTCACATAGACTCCTATATTTAACTTACAAAGTTGTAAATATTTAGCAGTGTGTAAAAACATATAAACTAAAATTTTAGGGAAATTTCCACATTCAATAAAACTCATTAAAACCTACAGTTACTTAAATATTGAGAGAAATTGCATTAGGTGTAGATAAATAGATTATATATATTATACTGACAGTGTTCTGCCATTTCAAGGATAAATAACCTTCCTTATTACTGAAAGTTCTACTATGAGAATTGCTATTCAGATCACTGCATCTGTTTAAGCTAATTTAAATGCTGTTCCATTTGATTAGTGCATGTGTTCTCATTGTTCAACACCCGCCTATGAGTGAGAATATGTGGTGTTTGGTTTTCTGTTCCTGTGTCAGTTTGCTGAGAATGATGGTTTCCATGTTCATCCATGTCCCTACAAAGGATGCAATCTCATCGTTTTTGATGGCTGCATAATATTCCATGGTGTATATATGTGCCACATTTTCCCTGTCCAGTCTATCATCGATGGGCATTTGGGTTGGTTCCAGGTCTTTGCTATTGTAAACGGTGCTGCAATGAACATTTGTGTGCATGTGTCCTTATAGTAGAATGATTTATAATCCTTTGGATATATACCCAGTAATGGGATTGCTGGGTCAAATGGAATTTCTATTTCTAGGTCCTTGAGGAATCGCCACACTGTCTTCCACAATGGTTGAACTAATTTACACTCCCACCAACAGTGCAATAGGTTAGATTAAGGTGTTAATCCCACATTGCCACTGCCCCTACAAAAAAAAAAAAAAATGACTGCACTGAAAAGTTGCTAACAGAATGTAAGTCCATTATATTTTCACAAAACAATTCATATATCTTTCTGCTAGTTGTCCATAATGATGGTATTTTGCTAGGATAATTCTGAATATTTCAAGGAAATGAAAGAAAACTCTATCTCAGATTACCTGATAACTTTTATCACACACACACACACACACACACACACACAAATATAATAACTACCTGAGCTAGCTTATTTTTTTTTCTTTTAGTGGAGGACTAAACACCTTCCATACATCTGTAGAGATTTTTTGTTTGTTTTCCTCATGGTAATGAATTTATAATGTTAGCTGCTTAACTTCAATGTATAAAATATAATAGCATATATTTACTTAATCTTTAATATGTACCATGCACTTTTCAGTCTTTGAAGTACATTAATTATTATAAACTTTACAGCTTCCCTACGATGTAAATCCTTACAGCTTTGTTTTAATATTAGCTGTTTCATAAATGAAAAATAAAGAAACTGAGATTCAGAAATAATTTATGCAACTTACTCCAGGTCACATCACATAAAAAAGCTGGAGCTGTGCTCTGAGCCCAGAGGATCCAGTCCTAGTCCCATGTTTTTATGATGGTAATATACTACACAGGAAGTTACCACCTCTGATTCATAGTAAAAGTGTAGAGTAAACATTCGCTATTTCTTTGTGTGTAAAACACAAGGGAAATTGACCAAATTAGGTATGAGGTGGATTTGCTTAGACTATCTAATGTGCAACGTGAGGAAATATTTTCCTGATGTACTGCTCAAATGCAACAGTGAATATTTTACTTGTCATGCAAGCATCCCTTAGCCCTCCCTATTTTGCAGAAGTCATTCATCTGGAGAGATGAATCCTTTCCATGAGGAAGAGCTCTGATTGATATACATAAATTAGGTTAATGCAATTTCTATTATTACTTACAGTCAAACCAGACCTAAAATCATCTGTATCATAGAATTTTACTATTCTTGATACATGGTATAATATTAGACAAAAAAATATATATATATATACACACACACAAACACAAATACACAAATACAAAATGTGTTTGTGTATATATATATATTATATATATAATATATATTTGTATATATATTTATATATTATATATAATGTGTTTATATATATATTTTATATATATATATATATATGTATACTTATGAGCAGTATTTTTCCGGGGAACATTAAAACTCATTGTATGCTTCATCACAACCATATTTAACAGGTGGTACATACATTTTGAGTGACTCTCTGGAATGACAAACCCTCATGGACTAGTTGTAGACATTTTTTTCTGACCAATGAACAATGGAACTTCTTCTAACAAACTATGGACTTGGTCTTCCTTTCTTTGCTAGGTATAAATGAAGACTTATTTCCTCAGATTGCAGATGGTAGCCATCTAGTACTGTGAGGGCAAATAACCTTAGAATAAAATAATGTGGTTGCCAAAGCAGAAAGAAATGGAAATTTTGAGGCCTGGCATGAAGGCTCATGACTATGCTCCCAGTACGTTGAGAGGCTAAGGTGGGTGGATTGTTTGAGTGGAGGAGTTCCAGATCAGCCTGGGCAACATGATGAAATCCTGTCTCTATAAAAAATACAAAAATTAGCTGGATGTGGTAGCATGTGCTTGTATTACTTGGGAGTCTGAAATGGGAGGATCACTTTGCCTGGGAGGTCAAGACTGCAGTAAGCCAAGATATGCACTTCAGCCTGGGTGACAGAGTAAGACCTCATCTCAAAAAGCATTTTTTTATTTTTATGGAAACTCCGATGTTATCGAGTCACAGGTTTTACTAGTCCTGCATATACATCAACTCTTGATTTTCTGGCTGCACAATCTTGATATTTTCTTCACTGTAATAACCATTTGACTTACTAGAAACAGTCATAACTGATCCATATGCCAATTTATTTACTTAACTTCAAGAGATTCAATTTTAGCCAAGTTGAAATCAAACACTTTTTTTAAATTTTGAAACAAATGACGTTTATTTTCTCAGAATGTAAAGATTGAGAATGGATACAACTTTGCATGGAATTAAGTAATCCAGTTTAATGGCTATATTCCACAAAGTCCATGGCAAAATTGACTTACTCTTTGTACTCCCTCTGTATAGAAGAGATGATTTCAGATATCTGCGTGAAAGTGCCAAATGCACTCATAACAATCTAGAATATGAGATAAAGTTATCTTATTCAGATGTGAATCAGAAAGGCATATTCCAAAGTTATATATAACTTTTGAAATATAAACTATATTTTTATTATACATGACATTATTTCCTTTATTAAATGGAATACACTGGAGTCCTGATTAGTATTTGAGTGTTCTTTGTGAATACTGCAGTTGCATATTTTATAAATTAGCTTCTTAGTTTTAAATACTCTTGGTGCTTTGTTTTGCATTTTATTTCATGTATACCTAGAAATACTAAGAGATGGAGAAAGGGGGATATGCTGGAAACATGACTTGAATAAAAAGCATAGGACTTGGAATCCTGCAGTTGTTGTCACCCACTAGTTGTCTGTCACTGATCAAGACATTTAACTTATATACTTTTCTCTGCTATGAATTAGGACTATAACAAAAAACTGCTCTACTCATGGCTTGGTGCTATAATGTTAACTACAGCATAGGTATAAGTGCATTGTAAGTTGCAAAGTATTAAGCATACATGTAGTGGAGTTGAATCAATTTATAACTTTAAGAATCAGATCCCTTCATCTATCATCAAGTATTTCACTAACTCCATAAATAAAATTAGTCTAATTTTAAATGCATTTAGTGGCATTATACAGGATTTTGTAATATATAATGTCATTTTGATTGTATATTATGTATTCTTACTTTCTAACCCAAATCAAATATTTTCTTTTTTTTTTTTTTTTTTTTTTTTTGAGACGGAGTTTCGCTCTTGTTACCCAGGCTGGAGTGCAATGGCACGATCTCGGCTCACCACAACCTCCGCCTCCTGGGTTCAAGCAATTCTCCTGCCTCAGCCTCCCGAGTAGCTGGGACTACAGGCACGTGCCACCATGCCCAGCTAATTTTTGTATTTTTAGTAAAGACGGTGTTTCACCATGTTGACCAGGATGGTCTCGATCTCTTGACCTTGTGATCCGCCCGCCTCAGCCTCCCAAAGTGCTGGGATTACAGGCCTGAGCCACCAAGCCCGGCTCCAAATCAAATATTTTCTATTTTTTATTGCCTTACCAAGCATTTCATTTGGGCCAATTGGGAAAACAAAACACATCAATGCACATTTCTTACTCACAAATAACCTAATACTCCACTGATTTTGCTGTAAGCAATCAAGTCAAT
>PVKV010033643.1:0-18500 GCA_004027835.1 Alouatta palliata
CTGTCCAGTCTATCATCGATGGGCATTTGGGTTGGTTCCAGGTCTTTGCTATTGTAAACTGTGCTGCAATGAACATTCGTGTGCATGTGAAAAAGACTATTACAAAAAGAAAAGTGTGATCATCTTTGTGGAAGTCATTTTTTTTTATGAAGTTGCTGGGAACTGATTTAGATTCTCTAGATCTTTTGTCTCCAGTGAATATTGTACTTTTTCCTATTAAAGCAATTATCTTTACATTTATTATCTCTGTCATTACATCATCCTCATCCTCATCCTTATCGTCATCATCATTCTATGTCTGACGTCCAAGTTCCTGAAGTCAGGAAACCTGGCTTTTCATTACTGTGCCTGTAGCACCCAGCAGTTGCCTAGTATATGCTGACAAGCTTTTAATTGTGCATCTGGAAACATTAGAAATGAATGTATGATACGTTGTAGTTTAGATGATTAGATAACCATATACTAACTCAGTTGAGGAAGAGCAGAAATAGAAGAGTTAAAACTCCAATGTTATAATTAAAGGCAGCTGATACGTAAGAACATTTTCTCCTCAGTTTGCAGCTGAGGAAACAGGCCTGGAGAAATGAGACAAACTGATTAGAGTACCATATTACTTGTAATAAACTTTGAATAATCAACACTGAATCTGCAAAGTTATTGGTCTAGTTCCTTAACTTCACAGATCAAGAAACTGAGACCCAAAAACCTAAATAAAAAATAAAATTTTGCAAATATATGAAAAAGCTGATAGCACAGCCTCATCCACAGAAACAATTCATTTCATCTCAATATTTTCTTTTCATTTTAACTTTTAACTGAAAGTTTTTGGACAGAAATCTGCACAAAACAATGCAGTATGTTTTGGATATGTCTTTACTCTTAATACTCTAAAATTATATAAATAAATTTTTCCTGCAATGTCAAGTTAAAACAGCAGCAAAGCATACGATATTCTATTTTAGTGACCTGGAGTTTGTCCTAGGAGAAGTCTTATTTGAAATAATCATAAATCAAATTAATAAAGGAACGTGAAACTACCATGTGTAATTCAAGCATTTCTTTAGACTAATAGTAATGACTAACACTTATTGAGCATTTATAATTTGCTGGACTCTGTGAGTTGTCTCATTTGATTGTCACCACATCACCTGAGGTTGGCACAACTCTTGTGTCCATTTTAGAGAAGAGGAGAGCTAAGGCCCTGAGAGAATAACTTGCCTGAAAACCCGCAATATGTGCAGTTCTAACTCAAAAGCAAAGACATCTGAAAGAGACAACATTCTTAAACCTGGGACCATCTGATTACATGTAGGTAAAATGTTAGAGGTAGAAGGAATCTAAGGCTCATGGATTGAGGTAGTTTTCACATTAAAAAAAAAAAATAGAAACTGTCTTTCAAATTAACTCTAATGCAAAAAGCGCTTACACAAAACAGTGGCTCTGGTTGAAGAAGGACAGGGGATTCTCACTAGCTCATCTTCTCCTTCCCAGAATCTCAGAGTTTCAAAAGGGGTTAAACGGCTAATCTTATTCCAATCTCTCTCTCTCTCTGTCTCTCTCTCTCTCACACACACACACACACACACACACACACACACACACACACACACATTTATCCCTGGATACAAAAGAAGCATACAGTCAGTGACTTATTCAAATTACACAGCTCAAAGCATCAAGTCCTGTTCAGGTTTGTGTTGCTTTCCCACTAAGAGAGGAAGGGTTTCATGTTTTCCAGAAGGCAAGGGCAAGAATATTTAGACAATAGAGGAGGTTCTAGAATTATCTTACTATTTCAATAAAATAAGCTTCTGATTAAAAATATTGTGAAAAGTAAAACATTTTCATTGATGTCTTCGGCACTTCAATGCTGAAAAGTAATAATAGAGAAAAACTTGGGTCATCAAAAACAGAATAAAATGGATCAATATGGAAGAAGAAAGTCAAAAAGCAGGCAGAAGAATAGAAGGAAATGAACACTCCCCAGTCACTTATTTGAATTCTAACATTGACTAACATAGAACTCTGCCAAAAAGGGGGAGTAAAAACACAGCAATTTTACAATGTTGAAATTGCCACCCACGGAGATATTTAAGTCCCACCTCACAGCTTCTTCAGTTGTCCAGATCTCAAGGTACATGTTAATTGTGCTTTTGATCTACAACACCAGTGTTTTCCCTGTCTTTTACTTCTGGACTAACACTCACATGTAAATTTATTCTCATGACCCCCTGGGACTGAGAAAGACGGAATGTTTTTGAAAAAGACAAGAGAGTAAGCATGTGCAAAGTTGTACCTTCCTGCATTCTTTATTTATTTATTTATTTGGTGTACTGACAGTCTGCTGGCAATGTGATTTTTAGGTCTAGCCAGAAACAAAGACTACAAAGCCATAAAAGCATCCAACCCACAAGGATTTGAGAACTGGCTGTGTTTCTAACACCACACTCAGTTACAAGGTAAATTCCACCAATGCCACTTGTGTGCTAAATCTCACATCAAATGAGAAAAAGATTCCAAAAATTAGGGCCAAGGGAGCCTTAAGAGTGAGCCTTCCTGGGCAACTTGTATGGGAAGAATGGGTCATAGCAGGAAGAGAGTGGGTCATCAAAGGAAGGACCTGGACCAAAATCCACAGAAATCTCAGTGGGCAAAATATGGCATGCACTCTACCACACCCCTAACCTCCTCTTATGGCTGACATTACTAGCTGATCACAGCTCTCTTCCACTTCAGCTCAGGAAATGCTTCTCAATAAGCAGTCCAAACAGCTAAGAGAATCATTTGGAGTTGGCTCTCAGTATGAAACTTCATTGCCATGTTGGATCCAGTGCTGTGGTTAAGAGACTGGAAGATGAATAGTCACTCAATTGGACACAGGCTGTTCACCCCTCTTTCAGGGGAGGTGAGCCTCAGAGCAAAGGAAATAAATATCCTGGTCAGCTGTTCCCTTCAAGATTCTTGTTTTTGTACAGCTAAAATGAATAGGAATCAAACTGATTCTACTCCAGGTCCAGAATGTGGTAGTGAGCTATGGCCATATAGAGCCATAAAGAATACAGACCCTGAGTTCCAGGCAAACTGAGCCACTTTATTTATATGATCTGTGTATTTGTTATCTCTTTCTGCATAAGAAATTACCTGCAAGAAGAATTCACAGTTTAAAATGACAAATATTTACTATTTGTGGGGTTTTATGGGTCAGGAACCCAGGTGCAGCTTATCTGAGTGCCACTGGCTCAAGATCTCTAACAAGACTACAATCAAGGTGTTACATGGGGCTGTGGTCTTATTCAAAGGCTCAGCTGAGAGAGGCTCCACTTTCAAGTCACTTGCATGGTTGCTGGTAGGATTCAGTTCCTTTTAGGCTCTTGGACTGACAGCCTCAGTTCCTTGCTGACTGTTGGCTGAAAGCCTCCTTCAATTCCTTCTACCTGTGCCTCTCCATAGAGCAATACACAACGTAGCAGCTGACTTCCATCAGAGTGAGCCCACAAGAAAGCAAGAGCAAGTGAGTGCCCAAGCCACATTCTTTTTGTGAGTTAATCTCAGAAGTAACATAACATACACTTTCCATATATTATTCACTAAAAGTGAGTTACTGGGTACAGCCCACACTGGAGGGGAAGGGATTACACAAGGCCAGGAACACCAGGAGGCAGGGATTACTGGTGCCATTTTAGAATCTGCTTACTCCAAACTGGAATCAATTATTTTACTTCTCTATACCTCACTTTATTTTAAAGTGGGTATGAAATAGCTATATTCAAAAGTTCTTGTAAAGATTAATAAACATTTTATGAAACATTAAATCCATCCAGTACCTGGAATGAAAAAAGCATTCTATAATGGTTATTATTTTTAATAACTGTTTTGTGCTTAACTAGAAAAATTAAGAAATCTACTGGAGGAAAGAAGACATGTTCATATACCTAAAAAGAAAAGAAAAATAATGGAAGGTGGTGGTAGGCTTGGCAGTGTATTTTATGAAAACCCCTGAATCCTGGCCCCTTCTCTCAAAAAAACAGACAGAATGACTATTAGGCTGATGCAAAAGGAATTGCAGGTTTTGACACTTTTAATGGCAAAAACAGCAACTACTTTTGTACCAACCTAATAGATCGCAAAACCAAAAATACATAGATAATATACATAAGAAAATTAGACAACTAGTTGTTCCTACAAATCCCAGAATAGAGGCTACTGGTGACAGCATCCAGAGAATCCCAATTTGCTATCAGATACTCATTGGAAAGCACAAAAAACTAATCTGACAGCAGCAGCTGAAAATAGGTGGGAGTCCTGCAGGATCCAGTTTGTAGGTAAGTGCCATGGATGGCAATAAAGTTGGTGCTGAAACAATCTGGACTCTGTGAACACTCAAAACTAAAAAGCCAAAGCTCTCTTCTGGGTCCAATCTCTGTATTGAGGAGAAACTTCTGGCAATAGGATTGAATCAAGTAGGACAGAGAAATGGGGCAAAAGTAGGAGAAGGCCAAGACACAAGTGGAAGAAGTGATTAGAAGTAAATCTTAGATGCATAGCCCATCTAGTTTTATCTCTTTGGTAAAGAAATCTACCTTTGCTTAAAAATGAGCAACAGAAATGGATTGAGGTTGGATTATGAAAAAAAAAGCCCGGGGGTGGGGGCGGACAAGAAGTTGAACAATGGAGGAGATATCCCTAGAGACAATGAAAACATGACAGAAAGGTACGCCCTCCAAACAGATAAAAATTGTAACTGAAACTTCCAAACAAATAAAAAGAATTTTTAAATAATAGAAGCTGTAAAAGAATAAATAAGTCAGGATTGTACACTCTGATCTGAATGGAAGCGTATAAAGACTTCAAAGAAAAGATAAAGAACTCAAGAAACAATTAAACAAGTTTAAATTCATAAATTAACACTAAATTGGAAGAAACAAAAGAGCAAATAAATACAGTGCATAATGTCTTAAGAGAAGTAAAAGGTGGAAGGAAGAAAAATACTTTCAATTAAAAAGAAATTAGAGATTTTTAAAAGAGATTTGAGAGAAAATAGTAGATATAGAACATGGGGGTGGGGGTGCTTCTATGTAATAGGAGTCTCTGACGAAGAAAATCAAAGCAATGGGACAGAGCAAACACTAAAAACTGTAACTTGGCCAGACGTGGCAGCTTACATCTGTAATCCCAGCACTTTGGGAGGTCAAGGCGGACGTATCACAAGGTCAGGAGTTTGAGACTAGCCTGAATACAAAAATTAGCTAGGTGTGGTGGTACATGCTTGTAATCCCAGCTACTCAGGAGGCTGAGGCAGGAAAATCGCTTGAACCCGGGGAGGTGGAGGTTGCAGTGAACTGAGATTGTGCCATTGCACTCCAGCCTGCTCAACAGAGCAATTCTCCATCTAAAAAAAAAAAAAAACCTATAACTTAAGAAAAATTTCTATTCAGGAGGCTGAGGTGGGATGATCACTTGAGTCCAGGAAGCCAAGACTGCAGTGAGCTATAATTGTGCCACTGCACTCCAGCCTGGGTGACAGAGTGACACCCTGTCTCACCAAAAAAAAAAAAAAGAATAAAGCTTTAATGGAATAAAAGATGACAAAAGTCTGTATACTAGGAAAATCAACCCAGAATAGTCAACCCTGAAACATGTTCCAGCCAAAACTATTGTATTTTAAATAAAAAGAAAAAAATTATTTGGGCTACCAAGCAAAAAAAAAAAAAAAAAAAAAAAAAAAAGTCACTTCTAAGGAAAAATAATAAGACTGTCATTAGATTTTTCAGGAGCAAAACTTATGCCAGAAGACAAAGGACTAATATATTTAAGTTATTCAAGAGGAAGAAAACTAAGTTGTGCAAGAAAGAAAATAGGAAAACTCTCAGACCAAGGATGTTATATTCAGTTAAACTGTCCTCCTGGTATAACAGGGCACAGGTAAACTGTAATGAATATACTAAGGAAATATTATTTCCGTAAACCTTGTTTAAAGAAGTTTCTTAAAAATCTGCTATATGTTCTCAGCATACAAACTGATTTTGTAGATGTCCAACATGAGATCTGAATATTAAATACATGTTACCAGTAGAACCGAGAGTAATAATGGTTATAGATATTATAGTATATAATACTTGTAGATACAGTACAAGTGAAAGAAAAAGGAAAATCAGTAGAGTATGCGAAAGGCAGAAAAATCTAAACACACAGAGACAGAAAGAGAGCAAAAAGAACGGAAAGGAAATAACTAATAAGATCAAACATAATGATGTCTCATACTTAGGTTAGAAAAACGTCACTTCTTTGACAAAAATCAGTATCTATAATTGTTCCAAGCCTTTTGCCTTTAAACAGCTCTGTATTCTGCATTATGATGAAGAAATTTCAGATATGAAAAATTTTATAATAAAGAAAATTTTATGGTCCCTTTCACCAAGTGTAATCTGAGGCACTTATATTAGAATCAATTGGAATAATCATTCAAAATGCAAATTTGGCCAGGCGAGGTGGCTCCCGACTACAATCCCAGCACTTTGGGAGACTGAGATGGGAGGATCACTTGAGCCCAGGAATATGACACCAGCCTGGGCAACACAGTGAGACCCTATCTCTACAAAAAAAAAAAAAAAAAATTTGTAATTAGCTGGGGATGTTTGTGCACGCCTGTGGTCCCAGCGACTCAAGAGGCTGAGAGGGTAGGATCATCTTAGTCCAGGAGTTTGAGTCAAGCCTAGGCAACATAGCAAAGCCACATCTTTAAAAAAAAAAAAAAAAAAAAAAAAAGAAAGAAATCCCTAAAGTGATTGGAGAGAAATTGGGGGTACATGGGGCAGGAGAGGGGTAAGTGCAAAAGGACATAGGGTTTTCTTATTTCTTCCCAGGGAATATTTTACTTAAACTGAAGAAAGTAGAGTGATAAGCTACTGCAAAGTAGGTTTTTTTCAAGCTAGGTGCTGGTATTCTCTACTGTGGCTGAATAGAATCAATGCTACATGCAGATACCTGAGCCAGAATCTGGAGGGTGGAACTGGCCTTTTAAAAAAGTTCTTGGTTATATAATGTGAAGTTAGCCTTGGTGGGTGTGGTGATGTAACTCAGAGCTTCCTAAGCTGGCAGTAGTGGCTGATATTAACGATCACGTATACGGCAATCTTACGGTTGTTTTGTTTTTTTGTTATAGCCATCCTGGTGGGTTTGAAGCATCTTGTTGAGATTTTGATTTGTATTTGCATTCTGACTAATGATATCGAGCATTTTTTCATATGCTTATTGGCTATTTGTATGTCTTGGGAGAAATGTCTAATTGAGCTTTTTGCCCTTTTTTGAATATCTGTTCTCTTTTTATTATAGAGTTTCAGGAGTTGCTTATATATTCTAGACATAAGTTCATTATAAAATAAATGAAGTGCAAATATTTTTCTCCCATTCTGGGGGTTGTTTTTTCACCTTACTGATGATATCAGTTGCAGCACAAAAATTATAATTTTGGGCCAGGCACAGTAGTTCACGCCTGTAATCACAGCACTTTGGGAGGCTGAGGCGGGAGGATCACTTGAGACCTGGAGTGCCAGACCAATCCGGCCAACATGATAAAACTCTGTTTCTACTAAAAATACAAAAATTAGCCAGGCATGGTTGTGCATGCCTGTAATCCCAGCTACTCAGGAGGCTGAGGCACAAGAATTGCTTCAACCTGGGAGGCAGAGGTTGCAGTCAGCCAAGATTGCACCACTGCACTCCAGCCAGCCTGCATGACACAGCGAGACGCTGCCTCCATTAAAAAAAAAAAAAGTTTTAATTTTGATTATTTCCAGTTTATCTGTTTTGTTTTGTTGCTTGTCCTTTTACTGTCATATCCGAGCCCACTGCAAAACCTAAGTTTATGAAGATTTACCACCTGTGTTTTCTTCTTAGTACTTTATAGTTTTAGCTCTTTGATGGAGGTCTGTAATGTATTTTGAGTTAATTTTTGTGTATGGTGTGCGATAGGTGTCCAGCTTCATTCTCTTACCTTATCTGTTGTCCTAGCACCATTTATTGAAAAGATTATTCTTTACTGAATTATTCTGACACTCTTGTGAAAAAAATTAACCAATTCTATTACCTTGATTTATATGTCATCTTTATACCAGTATCACACTGTCTTGATTACTGTAGTTTGTAGTAAGTTTTATAATTGGAAATATGAGAGCTCCAATTTTTGAAGTTGTTTTGGCTATTTTGTATCTCTTTTATTTTCATATGAATTTTAGAATCAGCTTGTCAATGTCTGTAAAGAAAGCAGGTGGATTTTGATAGGGATGATGATGATCTGTAAAGTTGGTGCTTTTGTGTATTACATTCTAGTACTCTGTGTCATCAATGCCATCTTCATATTAACTTGCATATGGCAGATTATAAATTTGTTCTCTACATAATTTTGGAGCATGATTGTGGGCTAACCTACCAGTGAGAGTGGCTACCATGCAGCTAATCGTGTTCTGTATTTGTGGAAAGGCAGGAGGAACAGGGCATTCAATTGCCTCATGTCAGGATAAAGAGAATTTGGTTTATTCAAGAGACATTTAAGAGATTGAATCCACAGGACTTGATCATTGGTAGAGTGTGAGAGATAGGCAGAAAAGATAGAAAAGATTCTGCTTAAGTTTCTTTGGGCAGCCAAGATGGGGAATGTTGAAGAATTAACTGAATTTCTTCAACTTGATCATTTCTCTGCCTAGTTCTGTAGATTTCTGGTCCCTCTAGGCTATTGTATCCCGGGCTCAAGAGGTACGACAAGGCCAGGATTTAGAATGCATGTACACAAAAATATGTTAAAGCTGGAAGGTTGATAGAGTTATTACATTAGGCATAGCCAAGGCTTCATTTGTGTAGAGACAAACATAAGAGCTGTGAATGCATCCAAAGAAATCGGAGCTTGCATCCAAGGACATCAATGCTACTGGGGAGAGAAGGATGAGACGTCAGTACTGTAAATGACAGTAGGCAACCTGAGATGTAAATGAAGGCAGAAGTTAGGCTGGTGTCTCCAGAATCAGATGCTCAACTGACGGCAAGTGTGAAGGAGGACTTTTTCAGGGAGAACTGGGATCAGTTTCCAAAACCAGGAGAGTAGAATAAATAATATCATCCACCTGGAGTCTGAAGTTAATCAAAACTAGTGTTTATCAAAGAAAGTTAAAAAAAAGAATCATCTGCAAAACATGTAAAATGGAAATTCCCAGATCTTTCTCTCAGCAGGTCAACAAGAAGCTCAAGTGATCCTGCCACAAATGGAATATTGATCGTAATTTAAGAAACACTGATGAAACTATCAAAAAGCCCAATTTCATGATGAATCAGCAGGTTACTAAGACATATGTCCTCTGTTGAGGTCTAGGACAAATCTTAATGTATGAATGGAGATTGGGGTTATCTACCAGGAGCAGAGCTGTTACCAGAACGGGGGTCTTGATCCAGACCCCAAGAGAAGCTTGAATCTTGCACAGAAAAGAATTCAAGGCAAGTGGCAAAGTGCAGTGAAAAAGGATATTTATTGAAAGCTACTTAATTACAGAGTAGGGTGTCCTCATAAACCAAGTGAAGGAATGTACTCTCTTTAAGTTTTTCTTATATAGGGGTCTTATCTATGTAAAGACTAAGTTGTGCCTGCAGGTAGACGAACAGATAACATGACAAAATTTAGTACTTTATCGATTTAAAGAAATCAGTTCTTGACATCTTAGTGTGTAAGTACATCAAAGCGTAAATATAATTATCTTGAAAGCATATATTGTTACGAGTATTGGGACATCTGGACTTTCTGTCGTAGGAGTTTGTCCTTGAAGGTGTCTTCTAGCTGTCTCCTTAGACGTAAACATAGTCATGACCTACTCAGGATGATTGATCATGACTAGGAAGGAATATGCCTTGCTAGTTTAAGGTGGAGTTGATTTTTAAATGGCCACTCTGGCTCTCCTAGGGTCCTGCTTCCCTAACACAGTCACACTAGATAGATCTTCAGCCAGTATGTCCTGTCGTCCTCTAAATCAGAGATTATTGAACTGGTTGGAAGGGGGAAGGGCAGACAAGTTTGCTTCTCAGAACAATTGGCATTACTCTGACAAATACATGATTGTCCTGACTGGGGAGGGTACTACTGGCATCTAGCGCGTAGAGGACAAAGATGCTGCTAAACATACAGCATGTGCAGAGTCATCCCCATCGCAACGAATTGTCCAGACCCAAACGTCAGTCTTGCTGCCATTGAGAGTACCTGCTCTATATCCTGAACTAACATAGGATCTTGTAATGAAGAGAAGAGTAATTGCTTGCCAGATTCAAGAGACATGGCTATTTCATTTTCTCATTTTCTTTGGAGTTGCTATAATGCAATATCCACACCACTACGGAAGATGTTATGGAAAGAGAAGGATTAGGGAGAAGTGTACGCAGTAAGACAGGAAAGCCCCAGGAACTCCCCTTAAGTCTTTTCCATGAATACTGATCCATGACAACAGCTGTGTGCATGGTATTAGAAATCCTTGTGAAAAGTGACCAGTAAAGAGAGGTCCTATTTTTCTAACATTTTAGTTCAGAAAGCACTTGTACATTGTTTAGCTTTTTCTTTGCCCTAGGAAGTAACCAGGTAGTATTAGTTTCCTGTGACTGTTATAACAAATAACCAGAAATTTGGTGACTTCAAACAACAGAAATTTATTATTTAGCAGTTCTAAAGGTCAGAAGTCAGCTTGGTGCAGTGGCTCATGCCTATAATCCTAATCACTTTGGGAGGCTAAAGCAGGAGGATCATTTGAGCCCAGGAAATTGACACGAACCTAGGCAACACAGCAAGACATTGCCTTTACTAAAAAATGAGCCAGGTGTGGTGGTGGTGCATGCCTGTAGTACCAGCTACTGTGGAGGGTGTAGCAGGAGGATCACTTGAGCCCAGGAGTTTGAGGCTGCTATGATCATGCCACTGCACTGCAGGCAGGATGACAGATCAAGACTCTGTCTAAAAAATATCATTTTAATTTTTTTTTAAAGAAAATTTACAGGACTCCTTTCAAACCAGGTAAATCTGAGTCTCCTGGTGGGAGATAGAAAGAGTCTGTTGAGAATCTACATATTAACATATTTTCCAGAAGGCCCAGGATCATTCAAAATCACCATTCTAAATTCTTAGTCCAACATAACATATCTCAACATCTAGATATAATCCCTTTCTCTAAAACCAGGTCTTGCTAGTTGGAGTCAAGTTGTAATGGAATATAATTAGTAACAGTAATATATCTTTCATTGAAGTACTAAAGTATCAAATTGCATACTTCTTTTTTATTAAAAAGGAAAATTTAAACCTTTGATGATATTTTCCTTTTGGAAATCAATAGGAAAACTCCCAGACCCATCCTTCAATCCATGCTCACGTAAATAGTTCAAAAATTCACACTACCCGAATCCAACATATTTGTGATTGAATTTCTTCTTTAAATATCTTTCAGTTACTGCCACATTTTAACTCCAAGCTAAATTCTACCAACAGTTCAATATTCTCTGATTACAGTGGGTACTTGGTGAAAACAAATGGAATCTGGATTTAAGTCCTACGTTAAAATTGTTTTTGCATAGTATAATTTGCATTTTATAAGGCCCAAGGCAAAATGGCTAAAATAACATTTAACAGGAGCATGTGATTGGCTACACTAAAGGGGAAATAGTATATTACAAAATCTCAAGGCCAGGCATAAGCTTAGCCTGTCTTTGGCTGTCTTTTTTTTTTTTTTCAATGCCAACAAATTGAGTACAGTAAATTGCTCAAACCAACAGTATAAAAATTTGCTCTTCTTGGCAAAGATCTTCATATTTCTGAATGTTTTCTTCTTTCTTTTTGCTTTGATATGCAGTAGTTTCTTTCTTACTCTTAAATTGAGGCAATACCTATGACATTTCCACATACAATATCTGAACCTCAAAAAAGGGGAGAGTGTATTTGTCCATTTTTACACTGCTGTTAAAGACATACCCAAGACTGGGCAATTTACAAAAAAAAAAAAAAAAAAAAAAAGAGGTTTAATTGGAATTACAGCTCCACATGGCTGGAGAGGCCTCACAATCAGGCAGAAGGCAAGGAGAAGCAAGTCACATCTTATGTGGATGGCAGCAGGCAAAGAAAGAGCTTGTGCAGGGCAACTCCCGTTTTTAAAATCATTAGATTTTGTGAGACCCATTTACTATCACAAGAATAGCAGGGAAAGACTCACCCTCATAATTCAATCATCTCCCACTGGGTCCCTCCCACAATACATGGGAATTGTGGGAGCTACAAGATGAGATTTTGGTGGGGACACAGAGCCAAACGGTAACAGAGAGAGTAGAAAGAAGAATCATCAGTGGAGGCTATATATGTATGCACACTCCCTACTTCGTAGAAATTTTCTTATTTTTAAGACTCAACAAGATGAACTTCCAAGTTAGTTAAACAGCGATAATGGCTCTAGGATCCAAGATGGCAGAATAGGAACAGCTCTGGAGTGCAGTGCCCAGCGAGAACACAGAGAGTGAGTGATCACTGCATTTCCAAACGAGTTTTTACTGCCCACAGACCAGGAGATTCCCAGGCAGAAAAGCACCATGAGTCTCCACCACAGCTGTTTCAGCTGGCACAGCGGGTCTCCACACAAAAACTCAAACAAATCTGGGTGGCTGTTTCAACTGGCACCTGGAATGCCTGGGAGACAGAGTTGCCCATTCAACTTAAAAAGCGGGACTGAAATAGGGAGCCAGGTGATCTGGCTCAGTGGGTCCCACCCCCACGAAGACCAGCAATCTGAAACACTCTGGGTTGAGAGTTTCACAGAAAGCACAGCTGGACCCAGAACAGTCCAGCTCTGTGGGGAGAAGGGCATCTGCCATTACCGAGGCAGTCCACCACTACTGAGGCAGTCCGCCATTACCGAGGCAATCCACCATTACCAAGGCAGTCTGCCATTACTGAGGCAGTCCACCATTACAGAGATAGTCCACCATTACTGAGGCAGACTGCATTTACCAAGGCAGTTCTAACTATACCTCTATAAACAAAACTGCACGCAAGTTCACACAGCAGCTGGGCAGAGCCCATGGCAGCTCAGCAACGCTTCTGCTGGCACACTGTGACTAGGCTACCTCCTTGCTAGGGGAGGGCATCTCTGAAAAAAGGCAGCAGCATGTCAGGAACTTATAAAAAAGCCCCACCTTCCCAGGACAGAGCACGTGGGAAAAAAAACACGGTTATGAGTTCTGCTGCAGCTGACTTAAACAAACCTGCCCAGCAGCTCTGAATGGAACAACAGAGCTCACAGCTCAGCAATTGAGTTCCCATGAGGGACAGACTATCTCCTCAAGCAGCTCCCCAAACCCCTTATATCCAAAGAGACACCTCATAAAGGACAGCTCAGACTGATATCTGGCAGGTATTTGTCTGGGACAAATATAATAGAAGAAAAAACTGGCAGCAACCCTCACTGTTTTGCAGCCACCACAGGTGATCCCCAGGCAAGCAGGGTCTGGAGTGAACCTCCAGCAGTCCTATAGCAGAGGGGCCTGACTGTTGGAAGGAAAACTAAAAAACAGAAAGAAATAACTTCATTATCAACAAAAAGGATGTCCACGCAGAGATCCCATCCAAAAGTCACCAACTACAAAGACCACAGGTAGATAAATCCACAAAGATGGGAAGAAACCAGTGCAAAAAGATGAAAACACCCAAAACCAGAATGTCTCTCCTCCTCCAAGGGATCACAACTCCTCACCAGCAAGGGAACAAGGCTGGATGGAGAACGAGTCTGATGAATTAACAGAACCAGGCTTCAGAAGATGGATAATAAGAAACTTCTCCGAGCTAAAAGATCATGTTCTAAACCAATGCAAAGAAACTAAGAACCTTGAAAAAAGGCTTGACAAAATGCTAACGAGAATAAACAGCTTCAAGAGGAATATAAATGAATTGACAGAGCTGAAAAACACAACATGAGAACTTCACGAAGCATATACAAGTTTCAATAGCCAAAATGATCAAGGAGAAGAAAGGATATCAGAGGTTGAAGACCAACTCAATGAAATAAAATGAGAAAGCAAGAGTAGAGAAAAAAGAGTAAAAAGAAATGAACAAAGCCTCCAAGAAATATGCGATTATGTGAAAAGACCTAATCTACCTTTGATAGGTGTACCTGAATGTGACAGAGAGAATGAATCCAAGCTGGAAAACACTCTTCAGGATATTATCCAGGAGAACTTCCCCAATCTAGCAAGGCAGGCCAATATTCAAGTTCAGAAAATACAGAGAACACCACAAAGATATTCCTCAAGAAGAGCAACCCCAAGGCACATAATTGTCAGATTCACCAGGGTTGAAATGAAGTAGAAAATGGTAAGGGCAGCCAGAGAGAAAGGTCAGTTTACCCACAAGGAGAAGCCCAACAGACTCACAGTGGATCTGTCAGCAGAAACCCTACAAGCCAGAAGAGAGTGGGGGCCAATATTCAACATCCTTAAAGAAAAGAACTTTCAACCTAGAATTTTATGTCTAGCCAAACTACATTTCATAAGTGAAGGAGAAATAAAATCCTTTACGAACAAGCAATTGCTCAGAGATTTCATCACCACGAGGTCTGCTTTACAAGAGCTCCTGAAAGAGGCACTAAACATAGAAAAGAACAACCAGTACCAGCCACTCCAAAAACATACCAAATGGTAAAGAGCATCGACACAAAGAAGAAACTGCATCAACTAACAGGCAAAACAACCAACTAGCATCAAAATGGCAGGATCAAATTCACACATAACAATATTAACCCTAAATGTAAATGGGCTAAATGCCCCAATCAAAAGACACAGACTGGCAAAATGGATAAAATGTTAAAACCTATCAGTGTGCTGTGTCCAGGAAACCCATCTCACATGCAAGGAAATACATAGGCTTAAAATAGAGGGATGGAGAAAGATCTACCAAGCAAATGGAGAGAAAAAAAGAGCAGGAGTTATAATCCTAGTCTCTGATAAAATAGAGTTTAAATCAACAAAGATCAAAATAGACAAAGAAGGACATTACATAATGGTAAAAGGATCAATGCAATAAGAAGGGCTAACGATCCTAAATATATACTCACCCAATACAAGAGCACCCAGATACACAGCAAGTTCTTAATGACTTACAAAGAGACTTAGACTCCCACACAATAATAGTGGGAGACTTTAACACTGCACTGTCAATATTAGACAGATCAACGAGACAGAAAATTAACAAGGATATCCAGGACTTGAACTCAGACCTAGCAAACCTAACAGACATTTACAGAACTCTCCACCCCAAATCCACAGAATATACATTCTTCTCAGCACCACATCGCACCTACTCTAAAATTGACCACATAGTTGGAAGTAAATCACTCCTTGGCAAATGCAAAAGAACGGAAATCATAACAGTCTCCCAGACCACAGTGCAATCAAGTCAGAACTCAAAATTCAGAAACTAACTCAGAACTGCAAAGCTTCATGGAAACTGAACAACTGGCTCTTGAATGTTGACTGGATAAACAATGAAATGAAGGCAGAAATAAAGATCTTCTTCGAAACCAATGAGAATGAAGACACAACATACTGGAATCTCTGGGACACATTTAAAGCAGTGTCTAGAGGAAAATATATAGCAATAAATGCCCACATGAGAAGCAAGGAAAGATCTAACGTTGACACCCTATCGTCAAAATTGAAAGAGCTAGAGAAACAAGATCAAAAAATCTCAAAACCTAGCAGAATACAAGAAATACCTAAGATCAGCCAGGTGTGGTGGCTCATGCCTGTAATCCAAGCACTTTGGAGGCCAAGGCTGGTGAATCACCTGAGGAGTTCAAGACCAGCCTGACCAACATGGTGAACCCCCATCTTTATTAAAAAAAAAAAAAAAAAAAAGATCAGAGCAGAAATGAAGGAGATAGAGACATAAAAAACCCTTCAAAAAATCAATAAATCCAGGAGCTGCTTTTTTGAAAAGATCAACAAAATAGACAGACTACCAGCCAGATTAATAAAAAAGAAAAGAGAGAAGAATCAAATACATGCAATAAAAAATGATAAAGGGGATATCACCACAGATTCCACAGAAATATAAACTACCATCAGAGATTACTACAAACAACTCTATGCACATAAACCTGTAAACCTGGAAGAAATGGATAAATTCCTTGACATTTGCATCCTCCCAAGCCTAAACCAGGAAGAAGTCAAAACCCTGAATACACTAATAATGAGGGCTGAAATTGAGGCAGCAATTAATAGCCTACCAACCAAAAAAAAGCCCAGGTCCAGATGGGTTCACAGCCGAATTCTACAAGACATACAAAGAGGAGCTGGTACCATTCCTTCTGAAACTATTCCAAACAATCCAAAAAGAGAGAATCCTTCCCAAATCATTTTATGAAACCAACATCACCCTGATACCAAAACCGGCAGAGACTCAACAAGAAAACAAATACTTCAGGACAATATCCATGATGAACATAGATGCAAATATATCCAATAAAATACTGGCAAACAAATTTCAACAGCACATCAAAAAGCTTACCCATCACAATCAAGGAGTCTTCACGCCAGGGATGCAAAGCTGGTTCACCATACGCAAGCTGATAAATGTAATTCACCATATAAACAGAACCAAAGACAAAATCCACATGATTATCTCAATAGATGCAGAGAAGGCCTTTGACAAAATTCAACAGCCCTTAGTACTAAAAACTCTCAATAAACTAGGTATCGAGGAACGTACCTCAAAATAATAAAAGCTATTTATGACAAACCCATAGCCAGTATCACACTGAATGGGCAAAAACTGGAAGCATTACCTTTGAAATCTGGGGCTAGACAAGGATGCCCTCTCTCACCATTCCTATTCAATATAGTATTGGAAGTTCTAACCACAGCAATCAGACAGGAAAAAGAAATAACTGGTATTCAATTAGGAAAGGAGGAAGTCAAATTGTCTCTATTTGCAGATGACAGGATTGAATATTTAGAAGACCCCATCGTCTCAGCCCAAAATCTCCTGAAACTGATAAGCAACTTCAGCAAAGTCTCAGGATACAAAATCAATGTGCAAAAACCACAAGCATTCCTATACACCAATTACAGACTTAAAGACAGCCAAATCAACAATGAACTGCCATTCACAATTGCTGCAAAGAGAATAAAATACCTAGGAATACAACTAACAAAGAATGTAAAGGACCTCTTCAAAGGAGAACTACAAACCACTCCTCAAGGAAATAAGACAGGACACAAACAGATGGAAAAACATTCCATGCTCATGGTTTTAGGAAGAATCAATATTGTGAAAATGGCCATATTGCCCAAAGTAATTTACAGATTCAGTGCTATCCCCATCAAGCTACCAATGACCTTCTTCACAGAACTGGAAAAAACCACCTTAAACTTCATATGGAACCAAAAGAGAGCCTGCATAGCCGAGTCAATTCTAAGCAAAAAGAACAAAGCTGGAGGCATCACATTACCTGACTTCAAACTATACTACAAGGCTGCAGTAATCAAAACAGCATGGTAGTGGTAGCAAAACAGAGATATAGGCCAATGGAACAGAACAGAGGCCTCAGAGGCAATGCCACACATCTACAACTATCTGATCTTTGACAAACCGGACAAAAACAAGCAATGGGGAAAGGATTCCCTGTTTAATAAACGGTATTGGGAAAACTGGCTAGCCATGTGCAGAAGGCAAAACTGGACCCCTTCCTGACACCTCACACAAAAATTAACTCCAGATGGATTAAAGACTTAAACGTAAGACTTAACACCATAAAAAAACCCTAGGAGAAAATCTCAGCAAAACCATTTAGGACATAGGCATAGGCAAGGACTTCATGACTAAAACACCAAAAACATTGGCAACAAAAGCCAAAATCGACAAATAGGACCTAATTAAACTCCAGACCTTCTGCAAGGCAAAAGAAACAATCATTAGAGTGAATCAGCAACCAACAGAATGGGAAGAAATTTTTGCAATCTACCCATCTGATGAAGGGCTAATATCCAGAATCTACAAAGAACTAAAACAGATTTACAAGAAAAAAACAAACAAGCCCATTCAAAAGTGGGCAAAGGATATGAACAGACTCTTTACAAAAGAAGATATATATGAGGCCAACCAACATATGAAAAAATGCTCATCATCACTGGTCATTAGAGAAATGCAAATCAAAACTACATTGAGATACCACCTCATGCCAGTTAGAATGGTGATCATTAAAAAATCTGGAGACAACAGATGCTGGAGAGGATGTGGAGAAAGAGGAACACTCTTACACTGTTGGTGGGAGTGTAAATTAGTTCAACCATTGTGGAAGACAGTGTGGCGATTCCTCAAGGACCTAGAAATAGAAATTCCATTTGACCCAGCAATCCCATTACTGTGTATATATCCAAAGGATTATAAATCATTCTACTATAAGGACACATGCACACGAATGTTCATTGCAGCACAGTTTACA
>PVKV010033644.1:0-18497 GCA_004027835.1 Alouatta palliata
GGGTTTCAAGGCGGCAACAAAAGAGCATTAAACCAGCCGGGTGTGGTGGCGCACACCTGTCATCCCAGCACTCTGGGAGGCCAAGGTGGGCAGATCACCTGAGGTCAGGAATTCGAGACCAGCCTGGCCAATGTGGTGAAACCTCGTCTCTACTAAAAATACAAAAATTAGCCAAGCATGGCGGCACATGTCTGTAGTCCCAGCTACTTGGGAGGCTGAGGCAGGAGAATCGCTTGAACCTGGAAGGCAGAGATAATGCCACTATACTCCAGCCTGGGTGACAGAGCAAGACTCCATCTCAAAAAAAAAAAGCATTAAACCTGGTAACTTAGTACAGGGTCCCTTTGTGCCTGCCCCAGTCACATGCCCATGAAGCCGGCCCCGTGTAGGTGCAGCCAGGAGGGTGGAGTGGGAAGGCAGTGGGCAGAGCCCAGCCAGGTGGATGGTGCCCAGGCAGAGGGCAGTGGAGCCCCTGGCCATAGTCCTGTTTGTGGCTAAATGTTGAGGGCAGAGGAGCCCTGGCCGTGTCTGGCAGAGGAGTGATGCCCACCATACCTGTGTTGGGGTCCTGTACCAGGCTAAGGATCACACCAGGCTCCTCGTTGATGTTGAAGCACAGGGCGTCCTCTTTCTGGGGCACATGGATGATGAAGTGGGGGTCCGTGTCCACTGGGGGCACAGCATGGAATCCATTAGATTGGACATTGGCAGATGGGGCTGGTCAGGGGCCGGGTTTCAGCTAGGCAAGTCCCAGAGAGAGAGAGAGATGGCTAGGCAGGGTGGGTCCCAAACAGGGGTGTCCCTCAGACCCTCCCAAGGACTCACCACTGGTCACTTGGTCTGGAATGCTGGAATGAGTAGGAGGAGGCTGCGAGGCTGATAGCATGAATGCTGATGGGAGGGGAGTGGCATTCAGAAGCAGGACAGCCAGGCCTTCCCTGGAGCTGCTGATCCCTCTGATGACTCTTCCCTCATCGGCAGGGTTGGTGGGGGAGTGGGGGAGATGGAGAGGTGGAGCTGGGGAGCTGGACTGAGGCCAAGCTGGTATGGCCACTCAACACCACATGCCCTTGATTGGCTCTCTCAGGATCTGGGGACAGAAGCTTGGCCTGGCATGTTTGGCTGGCCCCCACTCTGTCTCCTCCTATAGGGACCTTGGTTTGGGGAAGCCAGGCTGTTCAGGGGTCTGTTCTAAGGAATCCTAGTGACAGGCAGTGAAGGCAGCTGGAACGGAGGGAGAAAGCCAACGGGGTGATAATCAAGGGGGGGTAGAGATGTGAATGGCCAGGATGGCTGCCACTTACTCCTTCTGGGTCCCAGCATCTCTGCAGAAGACAAGGACATATTATAGAAGACAGCATCACCCATGGTGCCCCATACAAAAGGCATGCAGCTCTGTCCACAACAGGCCTGGGCCAGCCCTCCCCCTGGGGGTCTGAGCCCTCCCCTGGGGTCCTGCCTCCTCACAAATACACGCTCACATCAAGAGGGGCCCCGTGGAGGCTGCTGAGGGTTCAGGCCGCACAAAAGCTCACAAAGTGCAAAGGATGCGGCCAGGAGTTCACAATGACTTGGAGAAGAGCGGCTCAGGGGACAGAAGAACAGGAAGGAGTGGAGTTGGGGAACAGGAGGGATGGGGAGTTGCGTGCTTGGGCCCGGAGCACCTGCCACGTCCCCGGCCACCGAAGCCCAAAGCTGAAACCAATGCAATTTAAAACTCACCCATGGGCGGAGAATCTGGAAGGGAGGGCAAGAGAAAAGAATTAAAGTCCTGGAGGTTTTTGGCCCACGGCCTACCCCTCTGCGGACCCCTGCGGCTTATACCGTCTGAGGGCTTGTCGATGGTGGGCTTCAGGCCATCCTGGTCTGCCAAGCCCCTGATGCTCATGGAGGTCAGCGGGGTCACAAACTGATAAGCCAGCGACATCTTCAAGGCCTGGGATGACAGGTTGGCCCTCTCCTCCCCGTCCACCTTCATCCTGCGTTTGAGACAGAAGCTGGCTCCAAGCCCCGCAGCGTGGGCGGTGGTGGACTTGCAGGGCCCTCATCCGCTCACCTATTCATTCATTCATTCATTCATCACATATGTATCAAGCCCCCACGGTATCCTGTGCAGTGGCTGTGTCTTCAGGGGCCTCCAGGTTTAATGACCTCCTACAGAGATCGCTTGGAGATTTGGTGGAGTTGAGGGGCATGCTCAGAGATATGCAGAGAAGTTAACAGCGGTGAGATCCAGGTCAAGAGGCCTAACCTCACCGAGCCTCAGTGTGCTGAGTGCAGGCAAACAGCGGGCTGCCATGTGCCCTGGTGGGCCCGCCCTGACTGTTGACTGACTGGTTGATATTAACTCAGTGAACAAAGCAGAAGAGGAAAGTCAATCTGACCTACTTGCCCCAGAATCACCCTTCCGCTGCTCACCTCCAAGGGGTGAGGGGAATCTGGGGTGGGCACCACCCACCTGGGGCAGCTGCAGGGGCCTTACCGCTTGGCCAGCAGCTCCTGGATGGTGAGGTAGGCCCAGAGGCGCTCGACGTGGTTCTCCAGCATGTGGCCACGCTCTCGGAGCAGTTTCTTCATCTCCTCCTCATCCACCAGGCAGGTGGTCCTGAATTCTTGTCCCTCCTGAGAGTTGAGGTGCAGAGAGAGGCGTTGCGCCTTGTTGAGCAGGCCCTGGCTGGTGCTTGGGGCTCCGAAGGCCCATTTCATCTGGTCTCTGCAGCTTCCTTCTCAGCATCATCTGCTTCCCTGAGCCTGTTCGCCTCGTACTATTCATTCATTCTTGCCAAGCACCCTCTGTGAGCCAGGCTTGGCCTGGGCCCTGGGTATCCCATGGGGTGGGAGAACCAGGCCCTGCCTTATGGAGTTTCTCTGGGGGAGGACAACAAGCACCCAGCTGTTTCCACTATGACCTGCCGCAACTTGCCACAGCACACGAACGTGCCTCCTCCATCCAGCTACGTTAACCAGGGCACCACTTCCCTAGGATGTCCTATGCACCAGCTGCTGCCTTCACGTATTATATGGATTATTCCATTTACTCCACACAATGCTCTAGTGCAGTATGGAACAGAAAAGGAAACCGAGGCCTAGAGAACCGGATCCACTTGCCCAAGGGTGCCCAGCTGGTCAGGGTGGAACCAGGGTCCGGCTCAACTCTCCTTACTCAAAGCCTGAGTCCTGAACCTTCCACCACACTGCAGGGCATTCTCTGTGTCCTGGAGGGCAGGGTCCAGGTCTCACATGCCTGTCCCCACCACCACACAGGTACACATACATGCATGCACTATGCCATGCCACAAAGCCTGGCACAGAGTAGGTGTTCAGGAAATGGTTGTCAAATGAGAAGGAAGAGGTTGGTCTCTGGCTCTCTCGTGCCTTGGGGTGAATGATGTGAGAAGTAACAGTTGGTCACTGGGGGCCAAGAGACTGCAACTGATCAAAGCCATACTGGCCCCATTCCAGCCGATTCAGCCCCCAGGATGCCTGCGTGGAGGGATGTTCAGGCCTGGGTGTATGTGGCAGAGTTGGGGCAAGGGCACCACTCTTGGGAAAGAGAAGCCCCTGGGGGTTGGCAGGAACAGGGAACAGTGTGGGTTTGGGGCCTCTAGGGTGCTGCCTGGCCTCTCCACCCTCCATGGCCCACCACTTACCCCATGGGCCTTCACATCAGCCTTGAAGCTGCCCTGTTTGTTGTCAGCAATGCGCCCGGCCACCACGATCTCTGAGCCTTCATAGTACTGTTTATGGCGGTGCTGGGTCAGGGCCAAGACAGCATCCTGGGGGTACTGCAATTCCACATCCACCAGCAGGGGTTTGGCTACCTGGCTGTAGAAACCCTGCAGGGATGGAGGTTGCAGCCTCAGAGCTGAGCACCCTGGGCCCCTGATGAGAAGCCTGTCCACAAAGTGGAATGTTGGGGAATCCTCAAATTAGAGAAGGAATCTGAGGGTCAGAGAGGTCAAGTAGCTGGCTCAAGGTCATGCAGCTGATTTTTTTTTTTTTTTTTGAGACAGATTCTTGCTGTGTCACCCAGGCTGGAGGTGCAGTGGTGCAATCTCAGTTCATTGCAACCTCTACCTCCTGGGTTCAGCCTCCCAAGTAGCTGAGATTACAGGTGCCCACCACCATGTCCGGCTAATTGCTGTATTTTTAGTAGAGACGGGGTTTTACCATGTTGGCCACGCTGATCTCAAACTCCCGACCTCAAGTGACCCACCCGCCTCAGCTTCCCAAAGTACTGGGATTACAGGCGTGAGCCACCACACCCATCCTATGCAGCTGATTTGAACTCTGCACTAGAGTTTTATCTGCTCCTCTAGGCTGATGGGCCACCAAGGCTGAGTTCCCTGTGGCATGCCATCGGAGGGACATGGGGTTGTGAGGGGAGACCTGCAGTTGCTGGGCGGCGTCACGGTCCTCGTAGATTCTCTGGGCCCGTCCGTTGTTCTCCATGGACATGACCTCCAGAAAGTTAAAGTCCACATTGTGGCCGAAGCCCAGATTGTAGAGCGGGAACCTGCCCCGGATGGCGCTGCGGACGTTCTTGAGGATTTGGGAACGGTCCGTCACCCCTGCAGCCACACACCTGGGCAGTGACGGGATGCTCCCCCACAGGCATGTGGGGCATGAGGGGGCTCCTGGGGCTCAAGCTTCCGTCTCAGAGCATCTCCAGTCTCCATGGGGGTCCTGAGGCATCGCCTCCTTCTGGCTCTCCTGGGAGACTAGCAGCTACCAACAGCGCCTCACAGACCCCGCCCATCTACGTGGGTCTATCACAGGCAGGTCTGATTCTGCTGGAAACCCGCCATGGCTCCTTTGCCATGGCCTGCGCATCCCTGCTGACCTTCCCACCCTTGTTTCACCCCATTCTGCACATGCCCACAGTTCCCGGGCAGGGCCTGCCAGTACACACACCCTTTTTATGACTTAAGCTGCCCCTTCTGCCTCTCTCCTCTTTCCAGACTGAGCTCAGGAGTCACCTCCTCCAGGAAGCCTTCCTGGACATCCCCCTGGGTCAGGTGTCTGTCTATGGTTCACAGCCCCAGGCATCCTGTTCTTTCAGGGCTCTCAGCAGTGTCTACTTCTGGATCTGCCTCCCCCAGTAGGCCCTGGGCTTTCTGAGGGCAGAGACGTGCCTTGTTCCCTTGGTATTTCAGTCCCTAGCCCTGTGCTCAGCACACAGTAGGTGATAAATAAATAGTTCATTAAACTGTAAACAGAAGCATGGAATCCTGCCCATCCTCCAGGGACTTGTACAGACCTGTGTCATTTAGAAACATCTCCAATTTCTCAACTCACAGGACAGAGGTAACCTTGGAGCTCCTGCAGACTCTGTGGTCTGAACTGTGTTTTTAGACCAGTGCTTGACTTTGCCCTGAGCCTTTCTGCCCCCGATGGCATCTCCAGTGGTTGGGTTTCCAGCTTCAGCTTGAATGTCTCTGGTGACAAGGAGATCACCACCTCCCAAGGCAGCCCCCAAGGTGCTTACCCTCTGTGGGATCGCCATCTGTCAACATGATGAGAATCGAGGCATGGTTGCTGAGTTCTGGGAGGCTTTCCCGAACTTTGTTCAAGATCTCAATTCCCCGGAGCAAACCTCCATTCAGGTTTGTGGCTGCAAAGGAGAGAAAGACCAGTGTATGCCTTCATTCTGAGGGGACAGAGGTGACACAAGGTGGTCTGAGACCCCCCACCCTTACCCTCGTCCAGGGAAAAGCCCCGCACAAAGTCTCGAGCCGCTTGTAGGTTGGCCTCAGACGCTTGCACCAGCGAGCCCTTCCATGATTGCACTCGAGACCCAAAAAGGACCAGGTCAAAGTAGTCCCCTGGCTGCATGTCCCCCAGAATTTGAAGGAGTGCCTCCTTGGTCTGCAAGGACAGAACAGTCAGTATAGGGACAGGGCCCCAGAGTGGCCCCAGGACAGCACTTTCCATCAACTCCAGATACGCGTTTCAGAGTCCAAGGGGTGGACAAAGCAGGAGGAGACAGGACAGCCAGGTGGCCCCGAGTCAGAAGCGTCTTGCCCAGCCTTGGGGTGGATGAGGGGGTGGAGAAGGCAGAGGAACCCGGCATGGGGAGAAGGAACAATCAGGAGTTCAGGAGGGGCAGGGCTAAGAGAAAGTATCCCAGGAGCTATGCTTCTAGAACACTGTTTATCCAGCCGTGTATATACTGCACCGTGGACAGGGCACTCCAAGCCCTGTGGGTGGAAAGCTATTCCCTGCTGCAAGACGCCTCCCCACAGACCACCATCATTATCCCTGGCACTTTTTCCTCTTCTAAGCACTTCCCCAGGAGGTAACTCTATGACCCTGCAGACACCATTGTCATTTCCAGTTTTTTGCCATTGAGGAGCGGTGAATACACTTCCTCATAATGGTACAGTGAGGAAGTGATGCTGATTCTGGAGATGCTAAGCACTGGGATTTTCTGTTAAATCCTCCTGCCTCTGACCAGGAGCATAAATCCCAGACCAGACTCTGGTAGTAAAACTGGCATGCAGTGAGTGACGGGGCTGCGGGAGCTTCTGCTGGGCGAGCTGTTTCAAGCTGCGGCCTACCTGCTTCACTTTCTGGCCTTTCATGGAGCCACTGATGTCAATCACAAACACTACGTTCTTGTTCATGTTTGTCAGGTTTTGCGGGGCGAAGAAGTGGGCAAAGTGGTTATTGGCCACCTGAAATAGAGGAGAACGAGTGAGGCTGTCCTCACGGCCCCCCTTGCCCGCCCTCTGGGTGCTGAGCCAGAAGCTGAGGGCTCACCAGGAGGTCACAGATCTCGTCTCGGCTGACATCATAGGTCACCTTGAAATCTCCATTCAGTAAGGACGTAGAGCATGTGGGGCAGGACTGCTGCTGGCCCACGGTGGGGCGGAACAGCACGTGACCCTGGAACCGTCGAGAGTGTGAGCCATTACTGGTCTGTGCAACCACAAGCAGGGTGTTTGCAAACACAACATAAGAAGGCATGTGTGAGTGTGTGTGTGTGTGTGAGTGTGTGTAAGAGTGTGTGTGTGTGTGTCCGCACGGGCACAGAAATGAGTTTGGTGGGCCATTCACCTAGCTGCTGGGAGCACACACCTGTAGGTGGTGGGAGAAACAACCCATTCCCCTGCTTATTCGCTTCTGAATCATTGGGATTTTCTACAATGAACATGATCACTCTGGGTATATAAATAAGAACAAAGTGATAGCAACGTGATAGCGTGGGAGACATCAGGCAACTCAAACTGCTGAGTGAAAAAGCAACACCACAATACTGTGCTGGGAAATAAAAGCTGCCTGGGTGACAAAGAACAGAGAGTGGAAGGAAGGGTCCAGAATGGAAGCTGAGGTCTGGCTGGAGTTCTTGGTGTGCTTGGGGAAGCTAGTGATGGTTTTTATTCAATACTTTCTAATTTCTGGACTTTGTACATTTCTCTATAGGAACTCTTTGTTTGTAAGATAGGCTCATCACAAGAAGCAGGCGCAGAAGGAAGAAGAAGAGAAGCAGCAGCAGCGAAGGAGGAGGAGGAAAGAAAGGAAGGAAGATAAAACAGAACCTTGAAAAATTCTTAGGATGACAAGGACCCACCCCTTTGTTCCCCCACAGAAAGCAAGCATGTTTGCTTACACTCTGAGGTGTCATATTTTGTTTAAAAGGAAATCCTTTTAAACTGTAAAAAGCACTTCTTTTAAATGAATTGCAGTACAAAGGTCTTTCCAAACTTAATTATATTTCCAAGAAACCTGAAGCCTGGAGTCCTAATCGCAGCAGCATCTGAGGTTTGCTTATGTGCTGGATATTTCCCTGAATGCTCTCCCATGGGTGTGAGGCAGGCAGAGGGCACTGGGGCTCAGGCAAGCCAGCGACTCACCGTGGACCACACAGCCAGCATGTGGTGGAGCCAGAGCTGGCTCCTTCTCCACGTCAGCGTGCAGGTGTTTGCTAAATTGCCCTAAGAACCAGGGTTGCAGCCGGGAGCGGTGGCTCACGCCTGCAATCCCACTTTGGGAGGCCGAGACGGGCGGATCACGAGGTCAGGAGTCTGAGACCAATCTGGCCAACATAGTGAAACCCCGTCTCTAGTAAAAATACAAAAAAAATTTAGCTGGGTGTGGTGGCATGTGCCTGTAATCCCAGCTATTTGAGAAGTTGAGGCAGGAGAATCGTGTGAACCTGGGAGGTAGAGGTTGCAGTGAGCCGAGATCGAATCATTGCACTCCAGCCTGGGCGACAGTGTGAGACTCCATCTCAAAAAAAAAAAATAAAATAAAACAGAATTGCCGTGTTCTCCTAGGCACCAATCACATGACACCAGCCTCTCTCAGCCAGAGGGCAGCCCCAGCCCCTGCCTGGTTTCTGGGCTAAGGCTGGACATTCCATAAAGGGTGGGCAGGGTGAGAAGTCACCAAAGGGCCCACCACCACCCTTTGCCATCCCATGTACCTTTTTCCCTGAGAAGGACTTCTTGATAGTTTGGGCCGCCAGTTCCTTGGGCAGGAAGGGGGCCTGGGCATCCAGCTTGCTGATTCCCTGGGGCTCGAAGATGTCCACGTCGACCTGCATCATTGAAGCAAATTCTTTTTTTAAAAAAATGGGATCTTGCTATGTTGCCCAGGCTGGCCTCAAACTCCTGGGCTCAAGCCATCCTCCTGCCTCAGCCTTCCGCATAGGATTATGGGTTCACACCACATGTAAGCAAATTGTGTACCACGGCTCCCACTCACCAAGTCTCAGCCAGGAGCCAACATATATCCTGACTACCTGTGTGCAGCACCCACCCAGCCCTGAGCACAGGGCCTGGTACTCAGTAGGCACTCCAAAAATCCTGACCGAATGAAGGTGTGCATGCCTGCACCCCTTAACTCAGCCACCACTGAGGTGCCAGCAATAATTCCAGGTCCTCAGGCTGCGCAGGACTTTCTGGTTTATGAATTACCTGGATATTCAGTACTTCTCATGATCCCTGTGGCGGTGCTGGGACCCACAGGAATCCCCCATTTAGCAGATGAGCAAACTGAGGCTTAGAGATAAAGAGGAAGTTAAAGAGTTCAGGAAGCTCCCTGCCCAAGAAGAGTGCATCAGAGCTCACCCTGAGGAGCTAGTCTCCATCCCTGTATTCTCAGGCCTGGGTGACACATGGTGGGCGCTCAACCAGTGTTGGGAGCCATGGTGACGCAGAGGGCAGAAGCTCTGCCCTGGGACCTGCGATCTACCTCAAAATGATGCACCAGCTGCTTGGGCTTGACTTTGATGACAATTTCATACTGCATAAGGCTTCGCTTCAGCACTTCCTCATAGGTCAGCTGAAACGTGACCTTGCTGTGGGGGTTGACGTTGAGGTGGATGGTGAATTTCTCCATAGTTCTTCCCGAGGCCCTGGATATGCCACCAGAGGCAACAGCAGACAGACAGAGGGTAAATGACATGTGGGTCCTTGTCACCTAACGCGTGGCCCTCAGGATTTATTTCTCTTAGATGAGTGCCACTCCCAGGTTTCCCTGGAGCTCACAAATGTGTCAGCTGGCTGATCAGGGTCAGGGCCCAAGGATGGGAGGATCCACTTCTCCCAGGGGCAGACCTGGGAAAAGGGCCACTGCGCAGCAGCCTGTTCAGTGCACTGTGCTGGAATCTGGGTTTCGGCAGTTTGCTCTCCCTTCTATCGTCCTGGCTGTTCTCCACCAAAGCCACCTTGCAGCCCTCAGATCTGTCCTAGCTGGGGAGGGCAGCCCTAGGGATGAGACCAGCAGGGCCCAGAACTTACCTGACAAGGCCGGCATTCTCTCCTGAGATGGCTGCTTTCCGGTACTGCTTCCATGCTGTCACTTTGTCCTTTATGTCCCCAATAAATGCGTTTCCATTTGCCGTGCTGCACGGAGGGAAGGACACCCCCGGTAAAGATGAGCCTCCTGACCACACAGGTCCTGAGAGGGCCTGTCCATGTGAACCCTTGAATAAGAGCATCTCCTGACCGGCCTTCCACTGCCTGAGGTGGAACTCAGGGGTCCATGGACACAGTGAGGTGAGCAGCCCAGGTCGGAGACCAGCAAGAACCCTCAGACACTGGCCTTGGCTCCTTGGGTTCTGCTGAAACATGCTATCATGGGCCCTCGTTTGCCTCCAAGATGGGAGCCAAGCACAGACCTAAAGGGCTTCTTCCTCCCCTCAGAGCCAGGGCTGGTCTGTGGCCCTCCTGGAATGAGGAGATGCTCTGCACTGTCCGGCCACTCTGAGCCTCGTTCTGAGGCTGGAACTAGTGAGCAGACACCCTGGGAGAGGGCATGGGAGTCGGGCAGGCACGCACATGGCAAAGTCGCTGATGAAGGCCGTCTTGGGGATTTCCACGTCGAAGGCCACTTCCCTGGCTTCACTGGCGGTGTTGACCACCTGACTGGTGACAACATAGTGGGCGAAGCGACTGGTGACTTTGCAGTTGACTTTCAAACTCCGGATGAACACGCCATCAACAGCCTAAAGTGAGACATGAAGGAGCTGTGGCCTGGGACAGGGCCTCTGTCAGGGAGGGGCTTCCTGAGGCGCAGGGGCTTGGCACTCAGCTCCTGTGCATGGCGCCCGATGCTGGCGGAACAGGCCAGACCTCCCAGGAGGGCTCCTGCTCTCTGGCGGAGACTGTACTATGGGGTATGAGGTGAGGTGCGAACAGGCCTCCATTTCCAGGACCCGGGAGAGTCCCGGCTGCCTACGGCCCTGAGAGAGGGTTCCGGCCCTGAGGGCTGGGGGAAAGCAAGCCTGTCATATGGGCGTCATCACAGGTCCCTTTGCCAGGACTCTTACTCACGGTGTCCACAGCCTGTTGCTTCTGCAAAACAAAATCAGGGTCAAGTGTGAGAGGGAAACTCAGGGACCGCCAGCCTGTCAGTTCAGGGCTAAGAGTGGAACGCAGCCTGTGTCCTCTGCCCCTTACCCTCACTTCCTCGGTGCTGCTGGGAGATCAGCTCTCCACTCAGAGGTGGTGGAGGTGGTGGGGGTGGCCCCTGCCCCTGGAGTGGGGGTCTTGTGTCCCGCCCGGGCCCCATCCAGGTTCGGCTGCCTATTTCTGCCCTGTGGGCTTAGCCACGTACCTCGCTGCTCTTGGACCTGCCCGTAGCCGAGGCCAGGGCGAGGAGAGATACCAGATACACGCACAGCGGCAGCCCCCGAAGCCCCATGGCACCGACCATGTTCTAAGGCTTCTGCTGCCCTGTCACCTCACTCAGACCAGTAATCAATACAGCGCTGGATAAACAAGGATTAAACATTAGACAAGGTGAAGGCAAATATTAATGCAAAAGCAGCAATGACTTTTGCACCAACCTAACACAATTTGAGGAATCAAAGTTTGGCAGTGGAAGCTTTTTGCCTGGGGGGTTCCCAGCTCTGGGTGGCGTCAGCTCCTGATGAGGCTCCAGACAGTGCCCTTCTGTGTAGGACTGCACTGAGCCTGTGTGAACTGGGAGACCCCGGATGGCTCATCTCATCCTAGGGCTGGCACGGGGCAGCACCAGTGACACAGTGACATGTGGCAAGAAGCAACAGTTGAAAATGGATTTCTAAACTTCATTAGGTTTTCCTTTTTTTTTTTTTGTGACAATCTTGCTGTGTTGCCAGGTGCCCGGCTGGAGTGCAGTGGTAAGATCTCGGCTCACTGCAACTGCACCTCCCGGGTTCAAGCAATTCTCCTGCCTCGGCCTCCTGAGTAGCTGGGACTACAGGAGCCCACCACTACGCCCAGCTAATTTTTGTATTTTAGTAGAGACAGAGTTTCACTATGTTGGCCAGGATGGTCTCGATCTTTTGACCTTGTGATCCGTCTGCCTCGGCCTCCCAAAGTGCTGGGATTACAGGCGTGAGCCACCAGGCCCGGCAGGCTTTTGTTTTTTTGAGACGGAGTTTTGGTCTTTTTGCCCAGGCTAGAGTGCAATGGCATGATCTCAGCTTACTGTAACCTCCACCTGCCGGGTTCAGGCGATTCTCCAGCCTCAGCCTCCCGAGTACCTGAGATTACAGGCAACTGCCACCACGCCTGACTAATTTTGGTATTTTTAGTAGAGATGGGGTTTCACCACATTGGCCAGGCTGGTCTCAAACTCCTGACCTCAGGTGATCTGCCTGCCTCTGTCTCCCAAAGTTCTGGGATTATAAGTGTGACCCATGGTGCCCAACCAGGCTTTAATTTCAAAAAAAATTTTTTTTTTTAAAGACAGGGTTTTCTTTGATCACCCAGGCTGGCGTGCAATGGTGCAATCTTGGCTCACTGCAGCCTCGACCTCCCAGGCTCAACTTATCTTCCCACCTCAGCCCTCTGAGTAGCTGGAACCACAGGAATGTGGCACCACACCCAGATGATTATTTTTATTTTTTGTAGAAACAGGGTTTCAGTCGGGCGAGGTGGTTCACACCTGTAATCTCAGCACTTTGGGAGGCTAAGGCGGGTAGATAACTTGAGGCCAGGAGTGCCAGACCAACCTCGGCAACATGGTGAAATCCCGTTTCTACCAAAAATACAAAAATTAGCTGGGCATGGTGGCACGTGTCTGTGGTCCCAGCTACTTGGGAGGCTGAGGCAGGAGAATGGTTTGAGCCTGGGAGGTGAAGGTTGCAGTGAGGCGAGACTGTGCCATTGCACTCCAGCCTGGGGACAGAGTGAGACTGTCAAAAAAAAAAAAAGCAAGGAAGGAAGGAGAGAGGAAGAAAGAAAGGGAAGGGAGGAAGGGAGGAAGGGAGGAAGGAAGGAAGGAAGGAAGGAAGGAAGGAAGGAAAGAGAGAGAGAAGAAAGAAAGAAAGAGAAAGAAAGAAGAAAGAAAGAAAGAAAGAAAGAAAGAAGGAAAGAAAGAAAGAAAGAAAGAAGAAAGAAAGAGAAAGAAAGAAAGAAAAACCACAGGGTCTCACTGTGTTGCCCAGGCTGTTTCAAAATTCTTTAAGCATCGACAAACTTTTTAGTCATGCTTTGGCCAGGGAGGCAGACACGGTAGCTTAGAAAGTGTGTGATGTCTAACCATGCCGGTGACTTTCACAGTGCTAACCTGGTATTAGCTCTGTCTGGGGCAGTCTGGATGGTTGGGGTGAGGCGTAATGGGTGACCCACACTTTAGGTCAGTCGGTTCACCTCTCTGGAGGTTCTTACCCAGATCTAGAAAGAACAGAAGTGAGCTTCCTCGTTCTTGTACCTGGGCAGGGATGCCTGGCAGATAAAGGGGAGCTGAAGATGAATGACATGTTTTCATAATTGAGGACTCATTTGTATCATGCATTCTTCTAAACCCTTTATTGTCTAATTTTTATTCTTGCAACATTCCTGGAAAACATTCTAATTTTTGTCCTTGCCCCACACCAAGTGACAGAACAGGGATTCAAACCAGGTCTCTCAGGCTCCAAAGCCCAAGCCTATCATGCAATGACAGAGAAGCAGGCTTGCAGATCCTAGAGACAGGAGTTCCCAGAGACCCATCTTGCACCGGCAGTTTCTTAATTTTTATGCCCAAACCCACCCTGCTCCCCACAAGCCAGAGCACACTGGGCAGACAGGGCCCTGGCCAGTCCAGTCTGTGACTTGGGTGGGATGTACTGGCTGCTGTGGCCCTGAAAAGAGGAGGGTGCCCAGGAGCCTCACTGATCTCTGTTTGCTTGTCCTGGACTTCGTCTCACAGAGCAGCTTCTGGGAAGGGTTTATTGTCCTTAGGCCAGGGTCACCTTCTGGCCTGTTTTCTGGCCTTTGTGGAAGAGGAGTGGGATGGACATGACTGTACATTTGAAGTTCTGCTTATTTCCTGCGCCAGTATTCACCAAGCCCTGCAGTGTGTTGGGCAAGATGCCAGGCACTGGGACTCGCCACCATGCAGAAACTTGGTGCCTGCTGTGTTCCATGAGCTGTTGGGCACAATGCCAGGCACTGGGACTCGCCACCATGCAGAAACTTGGTGCCCTGCTGTGTTCAATGAGCTGATGTCAGGAGAAAAGGGAATCAGACAAGTCAAAGGGAGCCCACTGAATCCCAAGGAGTGATGAGAAGCTGAAGTAGAAATTTGGAGGGGCGGAGCTCATCTCCCACAGGGATTAGGAGAAGGTTCCTGGATGAGGTGCCTGGAAAGAAGAGCAGTGCTTGGGAAGGGGAAAGTGGGAAGGGAGGAGAGAAAAGCAGATGGGCAAGTGGGGTGTGTGCTCGGGGAAGGTGGAGGTGTCTGGGTGATGGGAGCAGGAACTGATGAAGAGGGTGAAGGTGGCTGGGAAGGGGTTTGGGACCAGCTGGCACAGGGGTCTGAAAGTGATTAGCCTTTTGGGTGGGAGATACTAAAGATCTTTTGAGCAACGGTGTGATGAGTTCAAGGCTGGGCTGTTGAGAGGTGGCTAGCAGCAGGCCTGGTCCATGTGAGGTGCTGGAAGCATGTCTGCACAGCGGGAGGGTGGACAGGAGATGGGGAGAGTTAACTATGACCAGTGCCTGTCATGCTTCTCGGCATCATTTGTGTCTGAATTCATTTACTGCTCACAACTCCCCCCAAGAGACAGATATTATTAATATTATCCTCATGGTACAGAGGAAGAGAAGAAATTGGCCCACTCTATGCATGTGGGAGGTAGGGGCCAGTATGGACAGAAAGCAGCTATGGTTGCTGAGGATTGAGAATGGGGAGGGTAGCTGTGCTGCTGGTGCTGGCGGGACAGCACATGGACCCAGACCTGCTCTGAGCTCCACCCGCACACAGCCAGCTGTTTGCTTGAGTGCCCAGAGCCTCTCCATCTGGTATGTCCAAACTGAACTCCTGACCTTTGTCTTCCCCTCCCCACACCCCGCTACTAAGCCAGGTCTTCCCCTGTTGTCCATTCCAGTGAAGGCCACCGCCATCCATCCAGCCATCTAAGCCAGAAGGCTGGGTGGCATCCTGGGTTCCTCACTCTCCTTGATGACCTACCCCATCTTCTACCCTCCGAATATCCCCCCAATCCATTCACTTCTCTCCCTATTCCCAGTCACCACCTAGTTCAAGCCGCCCTCATCCCTCACTTAGGCTGATCCCCTCCTTCCGCTCTGCTCCAGACAGCAGCCAGAGTTGCCATTTAGAAAAGTGTCTTTACTTATGGTCCTTTTTGTTTGGTTTTCTATTGAAGATGAAATTTGCTTTGAGTAAAATGTGCAAATATTAAATGTACCATTAGATAATTTAGACAAATTCATACACCCAAAACTCCTATAGATGTAGTTTAAGGATGAGGAGAAATTTGAACTCTTGTGGATTGCTAATGGGAATGTCAAATGGTTCAGCTTGCTGTGAAAATGATATGGTAGTTTCACAATACGTTAAACTAGAATTACCATATGATCCAGCAATTTCACTTGTGAGTGTATACCCAAATGAATTAAAAAGAGAGCAGGAACTCAAACAGATATTTATACACCCATGTTCATAGCAGAATTATTCGTAATAGCCAGAAAGTGGAAGCTATCCGCATCCAGGACTGCATGAATGGATAAACTAATTGTGGTATATACATGTAATGGAATACTATTTGGCCATAAAAAGGAAGGAGGCCAGGCACGATGGCCATGCCTGTAATATCAGCATTTTGGGAAGCCAACATGGGTGGATTGCTTGAGCCCAGGAGTTCAAGACCAGTCTGGGCAACATAGTGAGACCTGACTCTGAAAAAATAAAATAGAACTAGCCAGGCATGGAGGGGTGTGCCTGTAGTTGGCTTGAGCTCAGGTCTAGACAGCAGTGAGCACCACTGCACCACTGCACTCCAACCCAAGTGACAGGGTGAGACCCTGTCTCAAAAAAAAAAAAAAAAAAAAGAGTAATTGCTCTAGGAAAGGGAGGCATTGGCTGAAACAAATAGTGAATTCTTTTGGCACCCCTGAGCTTTCTCTCGCAGGCATTTTAAAGGGGACTAGGTCCCCCTAGGGATCAGGTCTTAGGCTGTCAACTGAGCATGAAGCCATGCTAGAGTTTAGTCAAGTCTCTTAGTGCAGTGGTTCGGGCAGTCGTTAAATGCTGAGGTTCTCTGCAGTTCTCAATTAGCAGGCCAAAGTTTTTACGTATGAAAGGTACTGATATCTCCAATTTACTTCGTATCAAAAAAGAGGATGGACTGCTGGATGCAGACACGGCACGTAATAAAGCGGACACATCGACTGTTACTGGTAGAGAGTCTGTCACCCATCCGGGAGCGGTGGCTCATGCCTGTAATCTCAGCACTTTGGGAGGCCGAGGCGGGAGGATCACGAGGTCAGGAGTTCAAGACCATCCTGGCCAACATAGTGAAACGCCGCCTCTTTTAAAAAAAAGAGTCTGTCACCCAATGACTAAAACATTAACTCGAGGAGGGCAGCGACTTTATCGGCCCTGGCACATGGGCGGTCAACAAACATTTGTAGAATGAACGAACAATACTTTAACGGGCTTAGGACAAATGAGTGCACAAAAACAGGAAGCTTCCCCCACTCTGCTGCGGCGGGCACCCGTACGGTGGAACAGACGCACAGAAAGTACGCGGGACCTGGCGGAGTCGCTCTGGCTTCCTGGAGCCTCGGCTCTATGGCGGGTCCTCCTGGGGCGGTGGAACCGCTCTGGCCGCTCGTGGCGTCCGCTCTATGGCGGGCCTTCGGGGACGCAGGAGCATGCGCAGGAGTGCTCCCGGCCGCGATCGCTATGGTAGCGGCGTCTTCGTGGGCCCGGCCACCGCGCTCCCGCCCAGGCGCGGCTGCCTCAACAGCTGCCCCTCCTGCCGCCTCTCGGGCATGAACCCAGCCTTCTGCTGCCTCCCGCTGCCCTGCCCGCCGTTGCCCCTGCATCCCGACTCTGGGCCCCCGCTGGGAACATGCCTCTGGCCTCCTACTGCTACCAGCGGGTCGTGGGCAAGGGAAGCTACGGAGAAGTGACACTTGTGAAGCACCGGCGGGACGGCAAGCAGGTCTGCAGCGGTGCGGCCCAGCAAGGGGCGGGGGCGGGCGGAGGGGCGCCGAGGGCGCCGTCCGGTAGATTAGGTCGGGGGTGGTCTCAAGGGGCTGATCTCGGATGGCGTTTCCTCAGGGAAATGGTCCCAGACCAACACGAGGCCAGGCCTCCCTGTAATATGCGCCCCAAACTTCCTCTACTTCTTTGTCGTATTAAATTTTTTTTCCTTTTAGTTTTCATTTTCTTTAATTACGATTCTTCGTTTTATGTAAACATTTTCAGTGTCTGCTTATCTGATTCTTTGTTGTATTGACTGGCATGCTTGATCTGCACATCTTTCTCCCACCCCCGATAGTCTCATGAGAACAGACAGGGACCGTGCATTCCCAGGACTTAATACAGCGCCTAGAAAGCATGATTTCTTGAATGAAGGGCCCCAAACGTCTCTGCTATAGACTGCTGGACTCACTTAAAACTCCCGTCAAATCTCTTAGGTCTTCCATTTCAGTGAAGAGCGCCAGCAATCCACCAGTTGCCCAAGCCGGACTCCTGGGAGTCATTTTTAAGCCTCCCCACACACCCCAACACTGATTATATTCATCTATCAGTAAGACAGTAGGCCTCCTCTCATCTCTGCTGGTACCGCCCCAATCCAGGACACCCTGTTTTCTGTAGCCAAGGTATGGCCACGGTTTCCCACCTGGTCGCGCTACTTGGCTTGCTTTTCTCCAGTCCACGAATTTCATTGCAGCCTCAGTGATCTTTCTAAAATTTAAATCTGATGTTGTTACTCCTCTTTTGTTTAAAACACGTTATCCCATTACCCTCAGGATAATGAATCTGTTCTTCAATGTGGTTTATTAATAGGGTGACAATATAATGTATTGTACAAACTGGGACAATTTTGAAACGGAAAGCCTCTAGGCAAGCTGAGAGATGTCTCTCCTAAATATAGGGCCCAATTGTCTGTTCTTCTTTGTCTCTGGTTCTGGTTGCTCTGCCTGGAACACAAGCTCATGCATAAGAGATTTATTCAGCAGGCACTGGGGGGATCATTGGATTTTGGGGCTGATAATAGGGTACTTGCAAATAGCTAGCTATCTGAGCTTTAGTTTACACTTCACAAAGCACATTTATGTATGTGTTTGTTGAAAAAATGAATTGTATGGTCTTTGACTTGATTGAGGGCAATGTATTAGGTGTTAGACACTCAATTTCTTTTAAATGTGAATAATTTTGTATGTTGAGGATCAGTGACTATTAAACTTATTGAGTCCCTTTGAGTATCTAATGTAATCCGTAGACCATTCTGTCTGCAAATATATATTCAGGCCATATTTTATGCACCTTTCTGGGGGAGCTGAGATAGTAAGGAATTTCTTTTTTTTTTTTTTTTTTGAGACGGAGTCTTGCCCTGTTTCCCAGGCTGGAGTGCAGTGGTGTGATGTCAGCTCAGTGCTGCAACTTCTGCCTCCTGGGTTCAAGCGATTCTCCTGCATCAGCCTCCTGAGTAGCTGGGACAACAAGTGCACACCACCACACCAGGTGTTTTTGTATTTTTCGTAGAGACAGGGTTTCACCATGTTGGCCAGTCTGGTCTTGAACTTTTTTTTTTTTTGAGA
>PVKV010033645.1:0-18496 GCA_004027835.1 Alouatta palliata
AAAAAAAAAAAAAAAAAAAAAAAAAGAAGCAATGGCTTAGATGACGTCTATTTTAAGGCCTCAAGGCGTGCAACCCTGCCACACTGGTGTGGAGGTACTAAATACAGATGGGCTCCCCGCCAAGAGAATCCCCCTCTGCCCTCTGCCATCTCAGCCCTGGCCCAGCTCAGCTGCCCATGACCTGTGTGCAAAGCAGTGGGCGGGACAAACAGCCATTGCCTTTAGCCTTCCCTTTGCTCCTGACAGCTGTCCCAAACCTGGAGGAGTCAAAGGCCCAAGTTGCCTCTGTCCCTATGAACCTGGTGTCAGCTCTGGTGTCCTCAGTGGCAGGGCAGTGTGGAGCAGGGCCAGCCCTCTAGCACTTGGGTGGCTGTGGTTTGCATGCTGAGGACTTATTTCCTGGCTGTGAGCAGGGCCTCTCATTTTAACTTTTAAGCATTAATTCATGCAAGATTTTTAAAAAAGAGGGTCTTACACTTCTGTTTCACCAACTTTGTTGTTGTTTTTGTTTGTTTATTAAGACAGGGTCTGGCTCTGTTGCCCAGGCTGGAGTCCAGTGGTGCAGTCACAGCTCACTGCAACCTCAACCTCCCAGGCTCAAGAGATCCTTCTGCCTCAGCCTCCCAAGTCGCTGGGACTACAGGTGAGCAGCACCACAGCCAGCTAATTTTTTCATTTTTTTTTGTAGTGATGGGTCTTGCTATTTTGCCCAGGCCGGTCTTGAACTCCTGGGCTCAAGTGATCCTTCTGCCCTGGCAAAGTATTCAGATTACAGGCATAAGCTACCATGCGTGGCCAATCACCAACTCTTTGAACTGTGCTGAATAATCTTACATTAACATTGTGCAAACTGGACTACACCGAGGTGGAAACCATGCAACAAGCATATAAACCATACACCAATGAAATGGATGCAGTGAAGTGACTACCAAACTCTTAGATGTGTTAGAGCAGCTGTCCCTAACCTTTTTGGTACCAGGAACTGATTTCATGGAAGATAGTTTTTCCATGGGACAGGAATGGGGGAAATGGTTTCAGCATGAAAGTGTTCCACCTCAGATCATCAGGCATTAGATTCTTATAAGGAGAGTGCACCACTTATCTGACAGGAGGTGGAGCTCAGGCGGTAATGCTTGCCTGCCCACTGCTCACCTCCTGCTGTGTGGCCAGGTTCCTACAGGCCACAGACTGGTACAGGCCCAGGGGTTAGGGATCCCTGCACTAGAGGGTACCAATTGCAGGATCATGGGATTGGAAACTCAGGAAGGACCTTGAGGGAAACAGTGCAATGATCATTTGTGCACACACCTAAATGGGCAAGTCCAGAGCCTTCCAGAACGCAGACTCTGTCCCCTCCTCACTTCCTTCTAGACTGTGCCCAATTTCCACCTTAAATGTTTCATTTGTAGAATCAAAGAGGGCTCTATTTTCCTCCAACACCATAAAAAGCTGTTTTTTTTTTTTTTCTTTAGACAGGGTCTCACTCTGTTGCCCAGGCTGGATTACAGTGGCACAGTCTTGGCTCACTGCAACCTCCACCTTCCAGGTTCAAGTGCTTCTCCTGCCTCAGCCTTCCAAGTAGCTGGGACTACAGGCATGTGCCAGCATACCCAGCTAATTTTTGTATTTTTAGTAGAGACAGGGTTTCACTGTGTTGGCCAGGCTGGTGTCGAACTCCTGACCTCACGTGATCTGCCTACCTCGGCCTCCCAAAGTGCTGGGATTACAGGCATGAGCCACTGTGCCCGGCCCATAAAAAGCTTTTTTAAATAGAAAAAGCTCTGAGTGCACACAGCATTACTTGGCTTGGTTTTCTTCCTTTTCGTCCACTCACCTGGACACTGGTGGGCTGCCGCTCCCCTCAGGCTGTGCTGTCTGCAGCCGCACGGCCTGCAGCAGGAGCTGGGGGCCCACCTCCATCTTCACAGCACACTGCTTCAAGTGACTGGTTCTGCTCTTTACGGTGAGAAACTGTCTCCCACAAATCGGGCACTCAGGGATCTGAGGCACGGAAGGTCTTAGTGCCTTTTCCGCTTCATCCAAGCACCTGAAGGAGGACAATAAATACAGGAAAACTACCCTTCCTGGGAATGTGGATTGGAGCAAATGTGGGTCCAGGCTGATATGGACATGCTGGTGGTCAAAGCAAATTCCCCAAAGCCAGTCCTCTCCATACAGCCTGACTGTCTCCCGACAGTCAGCCCTGAGACACTACATTTAGGTATCTATTAACAAAGTTGGCCAAAGAAAGCAAGGAAAGATGAAATGCGGTTACGCAATGACTTAGAAATTCCACTCCTAAGTATAGACCACAAAGAACTGAAAACAGATACTCAAATACATGAAACCCATGTTCACAGCAGCTCTAGTCACAATACCTAAAAGGTAGAAACGATCCAAACGTCCAACAATGCATGAAAGAATAAACCACAGTCATATTCCTCATCTAAGACTGGGAAGGAAACAGTCTTTTATCCATACAATGAGATACTATTCAGCCATGAAAAGGAATGAAGCTTGATCCACGCTACAACATGGATGAACCTCAAAAACAACATATGAAGTCAAAGAAGGCAGACACAAAAGGACAATTGTGCGATTTCAGAATCGGCAAATCCATCAAGATGGAAAGTTGATCAGTGGTTGTCAAGGGAGGGAGGGGCAATAGGGAGTGGCTCCTAATGGGTGTGGGGATTCTTTTGGGGGCGATGAAAATAATCCAGAAGTGATTGTGGTAACAACAGTTGCTCAACTGTGTGAATATCCCTAAAGCCACTGATTTGTTCAGTTTAAATGGGTAAACTATATGCTCTGTGAATTATATCTCAATAAAGTTGATTTTAAAAAGGGGGTAGGTTGACAACACAGCTGAGGTGCTATCGTCACGGTAAGGTGTGAAGATCCCCGCCCCAGCCCCAGGGTGCCTGGGATTCTGGTCACATACACAGGAGTGGCGATGGCCTGAGCTGCCCCCACCTGTTCACATGCTGCTCCCTTCGTGTCACATTCATGGCTGAGAGGTTCTTTTGACAGATCTGGCAGAAGAATAATCCTTTTTCCTCCAGGCTGTCATCATGTGCTGATGCTCTGACCCGTGCAAACTCCTGCTGCAGGGCCAAGGCCACCACAGCGTCGCTCCCTGGGGCAGGGAGCCCAGGCCCATCCCCTGCGGAGAAGCACCAAAGATCCATGAGGATAAAGTCCAAAAACAAGCTCACCCTCAGACCTCTGCTCTGTCGGCTCTTGCAGACCATGGGGAGCAGGTGAAGCACAAATAAACCAGAACCCAGCTCCACTCTGCAGGCCAGGTGAGTTGGGCACTGTCCAGTGAGACTGTACACTAATCAGCGCTCCTGGAACAGCTGCCTCCAACTTTAACATGCATATGCATTGCCTGGGAAGCCTGTCGAAACTCAGGCTCAAATTCAGGGGGTCCAGGTGCAGCCTGAGACTCTCCGAATTCCTAGCAGTCCCTAGGCTTGGCGATGCTGGCAGAGCAGGACCACTCTTTTGAGTAGCAAGGACCTAAACTTCCCCACTTCTGCAGAAGTCAGCTACCTCAGGCTTTGAAGGTCCACAAGGCTCATATTCCATCAAAGCTAGATGTTCTTTTCAAAGCTCAACCTTTCCTGCTGACCTTTTACTGCCCATGAAAAAACCAGGGCAGGGTGAAATGCCTTAGGCCGTTAAAAGGCGGCAGCATCTCTTACTTAGTATCTGACCAAAGTATGGACTGATTCTGGTCTTGAGATGGCTCCCAAGGTGGCCCATCAGATATTGCTGGAGCAGACCCCTGTCACTCACAAGGGATATGCCCTGAATGCCTCATAAATCCCCAAGTTCTTGATGGCTGTGGCCTACCAAAGCCTGCCAGTGAAGCCAGCAAAATAGCACCCCTTCATTTTGGTGCCCTGTTTTGTTTGGTTTTCTTTTCTTTTCTTTCTTTTTTGATATGGAGTCTCACTCTAATGTCCAGGCTGGAGTACACTGACGTGATCTCAGCTCACTACAACCTCCGCTTCCCAGGTCCAAGCGATTCTCCTACCTCAGCCTCCCAAGTAGCTGGGATTACAGGTACCTGTCACCACACCTGGCTAATTTTTGTTGTTGTTGTTATTGTTATTGTTTTGAGATAGAGTCTCATTCTGTCACCTAGGCTGGAATACAATGGCATGATCTCGGCTCACTGGAACCTCTGCCTCCTGGGTTTAAGATATTCTCCTGCCTCAGACTGCCAAGTAGCTGGGATCAAAGGTATGTGCCACCACACCCAGCTAATTTTTGTATTGTTAGTAGAGAAGGGGTTTTGCCACGTTGGCTAGGTTGGTCTCAAAGTCCTGACCTCAGGTGATCTACCCACCTCGGGCTCCCAAAGTGCTGGGATTACAGGCGTGAGCCACTGCATCTACCCTGGTTTGGTTTCTTAATGAAGAATGGTTTATCTCTTTCTGAGCACTTGCTGGGTGTGATGTGAAGATATAGGGAGAACTGAGTCAAATGCTGGGCAGGGGCAGAGCTTACACATCAGCTGGGTGCCTCCTCTGCGCCTCATGTGTGCATCCAGGACCTACGCCTCAGCAGGATATCACATCACTGCCTGCTGTGGCACCTGGGGCGGCCTGAGACTGCTCGGTGCTACTGCAGTGAAATCTGCAATGCAATGCCAAGAGCCTGCATATGTAGTAGCTCTAGGTCCACCAATAATGGTTTCTTCTTACTTCTTTTCCTTTTGTATATTTTCATCAGAGTTGATAATCCATATTGTTTCGAGGATGAAGAATGGGACCACTTGGCATTATTATGCTTCTTGGGGTGCGGCCACAGCAAGCACACAGCAGCTATGGGGCACTGTCACTGTACTGTCTCACCTAGAGCCAATGAGTCTCTAGACCACTCAGAGAGTAGGGCAACCCAACGGTTAGAGGAAGGGGTTAAATGATCCCATAAAGAAATAAATTCAGCAAGTGGGAAATCTTGTAACACAATTAGCCTACTCTCTCTCTTTTTTTTTTTTTTTTTTTTTTGGAGACAGAGTCTCGTTCTGTCACCAGGCACCATGCTGGAGTGCAGTGGCGCGATCTTGGCTCACTGCAACTTCTGCCTCCTGGGTTCAAGCAACGCTCCTGCCTCAGCCTCCCAAGTAGCTGGGACTACAGGCACATGCCACCACGCCCAGCTAATTTTTGTATTTTTTAGTAGAGACGGGGGTTCACCATGTTGGCCAGGATGGTCTCCATCTCTTGACCTCATGATCTGCCCACCTCGGCCTCCCAAAGCGCTGGCATTACAGGTGTGAGCCACTGTACTCGGCTGCCTACCCTCCTCAAAAAGTCAATGTCATGGTCCCGGGTATGGTGGCTCACACCTGTAATCCCAGTACTTTGGGAGGCTGAGGCAGGCAGATCGCCTGAGCTCCAGAGTACAAGACCAGACTGGACAACATGGTGAAACCCTATCTCTACTAACAATAAAAAAAATTAGCCAGGTGTGGTGGTAGGTGCCTGTAATCTCAGCTGCTCAGGAAGCCGAGTGACGGGATTTGTTTGAACCTGGGAGGTGGAGGTTGCAGTGAACCGAGATCATGCCACTGCACTCTAGTCTGGGGAACAGAGAAAGGCTCCCTCCCAAAAAAAAAAAAAAAAAAAAGTCAGTGTCATGAAAAACAAAAGAAAACAGGGGGACTGTTCTAGAATCGAGACCTTAGGAGACTGCTGAGCTGCAGTAATATGTAGTATGTGAACTTACTGATACTTGTTCAGAAAAAAAAAGAAACCTGCTAGAAAAAGTAAACTTGAGAGACAACTTGGGACATTTGAATCTGAACTGGATGCCAGGCACTGTTATGGAATTAAGTGTGGTAATGGTATTGTGTGGTTACGCAGCAGATTCTAGGGGTGAAGGATCCCAATGTCTATAACTTACCTTCAGATAATATGGAAGAAAAGTATGTACCTTTATAAAGACACTTAAAAATAGCCAAATGTTGGCCGGGTGCGGTGGCTCACGCCTGTAATCCCAGCACTTTGGGAGGCCGAGGCGGGCGGATCACGAGGTCAAGAGATCGAGACCATCCTGGTCAACACAGTGAAACCCCATCTCTACTAAAATATAAAAATTAGCTGGGTGTGGTGGCGTGCACCTGTAGTCCCAGCTACTCGGGAGGCTGAGGCAGGAGAATCACTTGAACCCGGGAGGCAGAGGTTGCAGTGAGCCTAGATCGCGCCACTGCACTCCAGCCTGGCGCCTGGCGACAAAGCAAGACTCTGTCTCAAAAAAAAAAAAAAAAAAAAAAAAAATAGCCAAATGTTAACAATTGTTAAATCTAGATTGATGTATAGGGGATTAGGGGAATTCACTGTTATTTTTATTTTTGAGACAGGGTCTCACTCTGTTGCCCAGGCTGAAGTGCAATGCACTTCACTGCAGCCTCAACCTCCTGGGCTCAAGCAGTCCTCCCACCTCAGATTCCCAAGTAGCTGGTACTACCGGCATACACCATGATGTGCAGCTAATTAAAATTTTTTTTTTGTAGAGATGGGGTCTCACTGTGTTGTCCAGATTGGTTTCGAACTTGTGACCTCAAGCAATCCTGCTTTGGCCTCCAAAAGTGCTGGGATTAAGGCATGCGTCATCACGCCTGGCTTCATTGTAATTAAAAAAAAAAAAAAACCTTGGCTGGGCACGGTGGCTCATGCCTGTAATCTCAGCACTTTGGGAGGCTGAGGCAGGTGGATCACAAGGTCAAAAGACTGAGACCACACTGGCCAGCATGGTGAAACCCCAGCTCTACTAAAAATACAAAAGTTAGCTGGGCATGGTGGCACAACTGTAGTCCCAGTTACTCGGGAGGCTGAGGTGGGAGAATCGCTTGAACCCGGGAGGCGGAGGTTGCAGTGAGCTGAGATCACGCCACTGCACACTCCAGCCTGGCGACAGAGTGAGACTCTGTCTCAAAAAAAAAAAAAAAAAAAAACGTTTTCTGAAAGGAAAAGTTTTCTGTGAATACTTAGGGTTTTTTTTTTTTTTTTTTTTTTTTTTTTAAAAAGGAAAATAAAGTGAAAGCTTTCATAATAAAAAGTCATAATATTTTTTAAAAAGGAAGAGGGCCGGGCGCAATGGCTCACACCTGTAATCCCAGTACTTTGGGAGGCTAAGGTAGGCAGATGGGTTGAGGTCAGGAGTTCGAGACCAGCCCAGCCAACTTGGCGAAACTCTGTCTCTACTAAAAATACAAAAATTGGCTGGGTGTGGTAGTGCATGCCTGTAATCCTGGTGGCTGAGGCAAGAGACTTGCTTGAACCTGGGAGGCAGAGATTGCAGAGAGCCAAGATCATGCCACTGCACTCTAGCCTGAGTGACAGTGTGAGGCTCTGTCTCAAAAAAAAAAAGAGGAAGAGGTACCTTGTCAAGGAAACTAGGTGAGAAATGACCCAACAGACTCTTCATTCTCTGGCTAGATCCAGTAAAGTGGCAAAGGTAAAACATCAAGCAGAGAACCTACCCACAGAAGAAACCCAGCAAACGCTGATTCCTTCCTGCCTCCCTTCCTCAGAGTTACATTAATAACTTATCTCTGTGTGGAAGCCAGAAACACACTCATCATACCATTCTCCGCCATCATCTCCTCTTGAGGACTCTTTGGGACATTTTCTTCTGGCGCAGCCTGGAGGGAGCACTCCTCTGAAGTGTGTCTCAGACGCTCAGGGTCTGCTCTCTTGAACTGCTGCATTCGCTGTAGGACCAATTTTGCTGTGCGGGGTTTGGAGGGACTTGGCACTGCTGTTGTCAAACAGGAAGGAGGAGGCTGGGAGTCGCTGTCGGGCGCATTCTCTGGCAAGGAGGAAAATATTCACAACCATCTGTTGTAGCTGGAGAAATAAAAGACTCTTCCACCAGATACAGGTTAGGTGTGAGTTTCAAGAGTCCTTTATCAGCTAGTTTAGGTTTGACTCACAGATGTGACACGGACTGGCTGCTTGTTGGTAACCTCTTTGTTTATGGCAATATAGACGTAAATATCAATGACAGCAGGGAGTGGGGTGTGACTGCTAACGAGTACGGGATTTATTTTTAGGATGAAAAAACTGTTCTAAAATTAGGCAGTGGTGGTTGTTGAACAACTCTGTGAATATACTAAAAACCACTGAACCATACCCTTTTAAAGGGTGAATTTTATGGACTGTCAATTACATCTGAATAAAGCTGTTATTAAAGAAATATTAATGACAAAGGTTTATGTCCTAGATCAGTTCTTCTTTAACTTGGGATCTACAGATGATCTTCAGTGGGGATCCAGGAACCCCCTGAAGTTGTGTGGCAATTTTGCAGGTGTGTGCATAGGTACATTTTTGGGAGAATCATGCATAGATTTCATTCGACTGGAAAAGAGCACAAGAGACCAGTAAAGTAGGTAAGGCAACACTGCTGAAGCCTTTCCAGAGTCTCCGCGAGCCGAGACTCTACCACCACTCTATGAGAGGTGATTCTGACCACATTACAAAAAAAAAATGTTATCGAAGATCAGGAAGTAAAGGCAAGAAAATCTAGAAAGAAAATTCAGGAGTTCAGAGAGCCCACTGCATATTATATATGCAAGGCTGGTCTTCACTTCTGCATGAAGAATGTGCGCTAAGCATATAGCTCAGTATACCAAGGGCAGCAGGGCAGGAAAACTGCTTTAAACAAAAAAAACTGGCCAGGCGTGGTGGTGAGTGCCTGTGGTCCCAGACACTTGGGAGGCTGAGGCAGGGAGGACTGCTTGAACCTGGGAGGTCAAGGCTGCACTGAGTTATGATAGCGCCACTGCACTCCAGCCTGGGTAACAGACCAAGACCCTGTCTTTAAAAACTAAGTAAGTAAATAAATCAATAACAACAACAGAGGAAGAGATTAAAAGATCTTCAGAGAGAGAAAGAAAGAACCTGAAGATTCTCCTGGGACTTGAGCCCACACAGCGCCCTCATGCCGCCCTCTTAGCAGCCTATCCAAATTAGCTGGCCCAGTCCAACTTACCCATTTTGGAATAAATTCAAAAACAAGAGAAGCAGCATTATTGTGTTGTTTGTGTAACTCATGTCAACCACATAACAGAATTTCATAGAAAATTCTGAAAACGCAGAGGACTCCAAACATAATCATGTGAAAAATTCACACAGGGGCTATATTTTTCATGACTGTTGGTTAAACCGGGAATCAGATGGGCGCAGTGGCTCATGCCAGTAATCCCAGCACTTTGGGAGGCTGAGGGTTGAGGACTTCTTGAGCCCAGGAGTTCAAGACCAGCCAAGGCAATATAGTGAGACCTCCGGCTCTAAATTTTTTTTTTTTTTTTTTGAGAATGACAGTATGAGTTTTCACTCAATTTGTTCAGCTTTTCCAAGGAATGTTTTTTTGGAAGACATCATTGATCTAAATATTTTTTAAGCTTAAAAAAACATTAAAAAATAAACCAGGAGTTAGCAAACTATGGTCATGTGGCTGGCTGACTATTTTTATAAATAAAGTTTTATTGGTATATGGCCATGCCTGTTCATTTACATACTGTCCACACCTGCTTTCTCACTGCTACAGCACAGTTGAGCAGTTGTGACAGTCTGTATGGCCTACAAAAACTAAATATTTACGATCTGGCCCTTTCCAGAAAGTTTTCCAGCCCCTGATTTAAAAGAGTACAAATTACCTCTGGTTTCCTCTCTGGAAAGGTCTGGCAGTGATTCTTGCCAGTTGCCCGTCTGGGTGTTTTGTGCTGTTTCGCAGAGCACAGGCTGATCTGGAGCAGAGGCACGCACACCTCCCTCTCCATTCACAGTGAGGGCTGGTTCACTGGCTTGGCATTTGGTTACCACTTGCTTTTTAGCCCTAGAGACTTGGCTGCCAGATGGAGGTTTCTTCTCTGCAGGGCATTGAAGGGTTTTGCTCTTGGTAGCAGTTTGTTTGGTCCTTTTCAATTTGCTTCTTATCTGAGTGCCATTTGAGGCGGCCTTTTGTGCCTTCCTTTCTCCCGACACTTCCTTGGTTCCACGTTTTTTCACCCTTTGAAAAAAGCTAGCGCAGAGTTCTTTGAAATCCTCATCAGACTCATCCATCATCTGACCAGTTTTAAGGCTTTCAGGCTGGTCTTCAGAGGAGTGAGGGTCAATCCGGGGACATGAAGACGAATGAGAAAGTGAACCTAAGCCTAGCTCAGCCTCATTCACACTCGCAGTTTCATTAGGGTTCCTCTCTACTTCTCAATTAGATACTTGGAGAGTCTGCACAATTGAACAAAAAGTACTGTTTTCCTCTCTATAATGCTTGAAGTATCTTTGTTCCAATTGGGGCTGTGGTTAAACATGTTTAAAGCTTCCCTCTGTTAAAGTCCACAATGGGCCGGGCATAGTGGTTCACGCTTGTAATCTCAGCACTTTCGGAGACCAAGGTGGGTATCACCTGAGGTCAGGAGTTGGCGACCAACCTGGCCAACATGGTGAAAGCTCGTCCCAACTAAAAATAGAAAAAAAAAAATACAAAAAATTGTCTAGGCTTGGTGGCAGATACCTGTAATCCCGGCCTCAGGAGGCTGAGGCAGGAGAATTGCTTGAATCTGGGAGGCAGAGGTTGCAGTGAGCCAAACCGTGCCACTGCACTGCAACCTGGACAACAAGAGTGAAACTGTGTCTCAAAAAATAAATAAATAAGTAAAGTCCACAATTCAAAGAACGTTTTGTTGGCCAATAGATGCCTCTGAGATAGAATATGTAAGAACTTGGTGCTCAGGTAATTCTCCAAGATCCCGATGATGATGAAGCGTATGTGGTTCACTTAATTTCACATCTGTGGAAAACCAAAAGCATGTAAGTGTAATTAATTAGACACTGTCATTTTATGCCATTTCTTCCAGGGAGGGACAAAGCATGTGGGGTGAGGGAAAAGTCTTCAGAATAACAATATTGTCAAATATTCAGTCCAGCCTGGTTAACATAATCTAACCATCCTATCAGACATCACAACAGAAGGATCTAGAAGCCTGCCAAAGCCTGCTCTTCCACAGGTATTAAAATATGTGCATCTTGGGAGAGTGTTTTCTTAACTGAAATTTGGGGAGCAAACCCCATGAAAGGCAGTCACCATAGAAACAGGATGATCCCCAAGTCTAGGAAAACTATCTCTAACACTGATCTAAGACCTGTGGCTATTAAAGAGGCTCTTTCTGCAAATACTGCAATGTAAGAGACAGAAAGAGAAACTATATTCCCATGAACACTCAGGAGAGAAAAGGTCACTTTTCTCTTATCTTCTCAACCCAGTGAGGGTCTCCAGACTTGGAGGACTGGAATGTTTCCTATATGCAAAGGTTGGGCCTTTTGGGCATGGTTATTTACTTTGGCGCACAGCTTAGTGGGGTTCAAAAATCAAAACTGAAGGACCCAATGGCAGAAAGTTATTCCTTTCAAATACAATAATGCAGTCTCCACTGTCCAAGGAATCTGATTAATCATTTTGTTTTCTAGAGCTGAAAATACCTAGAATCCACGTTGTATGGCTGGCTCATTCTTCTGTGTCTTCCCCTTAGGGAAGTATACTGTGGACCCTCTCCATCCCCATTAATCCCTGTCATGGCCCACTGTTTTCACAATGGTATCTGTCATAGGTTATAATCATATGAAATAGATAATATTTATTGAATGCTTACTGTGTGCTAAGCACTGTTCCAATTGCTTTTCAAGTCAAACTCATTTAATTCTTACAAGAAGCCTATATGGTGGAACGTCTTGTCATCCTCTCTTTACAGTAAAGAAACAGGCACAAACAGAAAGAGGAAATGGCTCAAAGCCAGTTCGGGAACAGCTTTCAAAGTGGCAGGGCTGGGATCAAACCCAGGTAGTGTGGTTCCAAACTATCCGCTCTTGTATTTTTATTCATCGGCTTATTATCTGTCTCCCATTAAGTTCAACGCTTCAGGAGGGTAGAGATCGATCTATTTTACTTTGTATCCTCTTTGGCAGATCGGGTGCCTGACTTGAAAATAAGGGCTCGACAACTGCTTGTTGAATTCACGAACTGCAAAGAGTTCGGTATAATGGGAGTGGAGAGAAAGGTGTAGGGGAGAGGCAAGGATCCGCCCACACGGGCCTGGAAGGTCAGGCTAGGTAAAGTGAATTTTATCCTGCTGGATGTGGGGAGCGGCTGGAACAAATTTCACCCTCCACAACTGTGTTGAACTCCGCATCTCTGTTGACATGAACCTTACAACAGTCTTATGTCCTCCTATAGGTGCCCAATCAATATTTACTGAATGACATAACGGATCCTGCAAGCCTGCAGGTTTCCAGAGGGAAGGGGACTTGCTCCTCCCCGCTTCGTACCTACCGTGGCGCACGGCTCACAGCCGGCGCGGGGTGAATGAATGGATCGGTGCGGGGCGGACCCTCCCGCTTCCCCCAACCCGGCGACCTAGGGAAAGAGGCTGAGGGATCCACTTGGGTAAAGGGCTGCCAAGGACTCTGACGGCTCTAAAGCCAGACGGAGAATTCCGATCCCCGGACAGGCCCGGGCCGAGACCGCCGTGGGGATCCGGATCCGCCACCCTCCTCCCTCCAGGCGGGCCCCGGTCCCTCTCCACCCGAGCGCGGCTCCTGCCTCTCCGTCGGGGCTGCGAGCCTGCCGAGGCCACGGAGCCAGCGAGGGAGACGGGCGAGAAAGGCTCTTCTCCCTCAGGAGAGGGAGAACGGCCCGAGATGACAGGACCTCCGCCTCCCGGGTGCAGACTCCCAGCCCCACAGCCCGGCTCCTCCTACCTCCGGCGCCGCCGCGGCACCTTCTTAACGGAGACTCGCGCTCCTGCGCATGCGCTGCCCGCGCCCCCGCGGAGAATTGCCTGTGCGCAAGCGCAGAGCGGGCGCGCACCGCCGGGCGGCAGCCTCGCTTCCCGTCTTCCTCTGCGGCCCCGGGCGCGGGAGCGCGCTGGCCCGCGCTTCCGGTCAGTAGGAGGCGGGGCGAGGCGGAAGCGGCGCTCGCCGCAGGTGGTCTCTATTATAAATTGTTGAGCGTCGGGGCGGGTTTAGTGCACTGTGGCAGCTTTGAGATAGAGTCTGGTTCTTCCCCAGCTCGCTCAGGAAATGTTCGCGGATATAATGGCAGCCCTCTCTAGGCACACCTGTCTGTGGAGCGGAGAGTGAACAGGGTGAGGGGGACGTGGGGAGAGGCATTAAATCCGGCGTGGGGACCCGGGGACCTTGCTCTCAGGTGGGGATGGTGTGAGAGTTGAGGCCTGGAGGTCGGGGAGCGTTAGCTACGTGGAGAGGGGATTATACCGCGCGTGCCGCGGCCTGGAAGTATGCCCGGGCTCTTACGCGCGGCTGAGGGAAAGGTGGCAGAGGTTCGCCACTAGCTGGCATTTGAGGGACTTCATGTTAAGGCTTTGAGCTTCAACTTCAATGTCAGTTGTTTGTTTTTTGAGATGGAGTTTTGCTCTTGTCGCGGAGGCTGGAGTGCAGTGGCGCCATCTCGGCTCACTCCAACCTCCGCCTCCCGTATTCGAGAGATTCTCGTGCCTCAACTTACCAAATAGCTGGGATTACAGGCACATGCCCCCACACCAGGCTACTTTTTGTATTTTTAGTAGAGACGGATTTTCACCGTGTTGCCCAGGCTGGTCTCGAACTCCTAATCTCAGAGAATCCACCCGCTCGGCCTCCCAAAGTGTTGGGGATCACAGGCGTGAGCCACCGCTCCCTGCTTTTTTTTTTTTTTTTTTTAATAGAGATGGGGGCGGGGGTGGGGGTGAGGGTGGAGTTTCACCATGTTGCCCAGGCTGGTCTCGAACCCCGGCCTCAAGCCATCTTCCCGCCTTGGCCTCCTAGAGCGCTGGGATTACAGGTGTGCGCCACCACACCGGGCGTAAGATTTTTTTCTTTAAAGGCCTAATTACAGTGAAAACGGAAGAAGCCAGGACACCTGTTAGGAGGCTCATGTTGTGTAATCTAGATGAAAATGAGAGTGGCCTGAATTAGGAAGCAGAGCGAAAAGAATGGAGGAATATTCAGTATAGTCATGACCTAATTGTTAAGGATTTGCCAGTTTCTGGCCTTAGCATCTGAATAGTGTGCTTCCAGTCACTGACATAATGAACACAGGAGTAATATAAAGGAGTCAGTTTGCAGGGAAAACCATATGATTTTTAAAAGATTTACTATCATAAAATTCACACTTGGAAGTGTACGTTCATTGGTTTTCAGTGGATTTGCAGCCATCATCGCTAATTCCAGAACGTTTGAAAACCCCAAATCGAAACAGCCATGCCCGTTAGTAATCATTCCCCAAATTCCCCGACCCCATCCCCGGGCAATCACTAATCTACTCTCTGTCTCTGTGGTTTCGCCTATTCGGTACATTTTATGTGAACGGAATCATGTGATACTTGGCCGTTTCTCCTGGACTTTATTAACCATGTTTTCAAGGTTCATCCTTGTAGCATGAATCAGTACTTCATTGCTTTTCATGGCTGCGTAATAATCACGTGTATGGATAAACCATGTTTGTTTATCCATTTATCAGGCGATAAGGATATGGATGTTTTTGCTTTTTGGGTGTTGTAAATAATGCTGCTATGAACATTGGTGTTCATAGTACAAGTTTTTGTGTTCTAGAAGTGGAATTACTGGGTAAGACTACATTCAGTTCTGTATGTTGAGTTTCAAAACCTTCAAAGAGGTTTTCCTTGATGGATTTAGGAGGTGTTTACTTGCTCTCTTGCTTGGAAATCTAAGTTAGTTTGTAATATGGTTTCCAATTGGATAAAGTATAACAAGAATGATAGGCAACCCAGAGGCATGCGTAGGGCAGGGTGTCTTGGGGTTTTAATTTATAGAAGAGACTAAGTGACAACCTGAAGAGACCAGTGCTGTTGAAATAATTTGTTTATTTTATATGTTTTTTTTTTTTTTTTTGAGACGACATTTTGCTCTTGTTGCCCAGGCTGGAGTGCAGTGGCACCATCTCGGCTCATTGCAACCTCCACCTCCCAAGTTCAAGCGATTCTCCTGCCTCACCCTCCCAAGTAGCTGGGATTACAGGCACCTGCCACCGTGCCTGGCCAATTTTTTGTATTTTTAGTAGAGACGGTGTTTCACCTTGTTGGCCAGGCTGGTCTGGAACTCCTGACCTCAGGCAATCCACCCACTTCGTCCTCCTAAAGTGCTGGGATTACAGGCATGAGCCACCGCATCTGGCTTGAAATAATTTCTTTCTTACATTTCTCAAGAAAAGGGGGCATGCCAGCACGTGCAGAACCGCGAAGGAGGCATCAGTTATTGGTTAGGGAAAAAATAAGAACAAGTAGAAAGTCTAGGCCAGATCATTGCTGGGGTTTCCTCAGGAATAGCAAGTCAGGGCAGAGTAAATTAACATTTTTAGGATTGGATAACTTAAATAATTCCATCAGGCTAAGATTTCAAAATATAAGATACAGAAAAAAATTTTAAACAGCTAATAAACATGGACATGGCTGGGATGATATGAAGGATAGTTAGGATGGTAGAGATTATTGCTATTTTTTTTTTTTTTTGAGATGGGGTGTCACCATGTTGGCCAGGCTGGTCTCAAACTCCTGACCTCAGGTGATCCACTCATCTCGGCCTCCCAAAGTGCTGGGATTACAGGCGTAAGCCACCGTGCCCGGCTGAGATTATTTTTTTTCCAGTCAGATTAAAAATGAAGTGCCTGATTCCTATTTAGGATTTACATCTCTTAGAGGCCCAACCCCAAATCTGCCTTTATTATTTATTTACATAAAATGAATTAGTTGAGGTGTGGTTTAGAGAAGAGAGTTTTCTTAAACCTAATATTCTCAACTGAATCGCCTGTGGAATTTTTTTTTTATTTGGAAAGGCTGGGACATTACTCTTAGGCCTACTGAATAAATCTTTCAACCTGTGTCTTTTGAAAGTTTCACAGATGAATCTGATGGTCTCAAGATTGCAAAGCACTGCATTCAACCAACACCAGCTGAACACACTGTAGGCTAAGTGTAAGAGAGATGCCAAGAGCTGGGTCAGGATGTTGCGTGGGTTTTCGAATTATACATAATTCCTCACTTCAAGGAACAAAGCCTTCTATAACCGGGAGCTGCTTCTTTGGGCCACAGGTGAACAATGGGAACCACCTTGTCCTGGACCCTGTTGTGACTTAACCTCCAGCAGAAGCCCTGGGGTTCATGCTCTTCCACTGTAATTAGTCAGAAGTCACTCATTGTGGCTAAGTTGAAGGGCAGTGTTCAGAAGCAGTGTTACTAGATGGATGTGATTTCAGTAGGAACAGTACTGTATGTTCCCTGTCAGCATTTCAGGCAGAAAACCACTGTACTGTGAAAACACTCAACCGGGGGATGAAGGAAGATTTCAGATATTAAAAGGTGCAGACGGTCCTTGTGTTTGGTAAACCTTACGGGGTTTATCTGAAAGAGCAAATGGATGCAGAAGTACATGAAAAAATTGTGTTATTCCGAATAGACGCGCTGTTTCCCAGTTCATAGCAGTTGGTCATTTTTGGGTCCTGGGGAAAAAGGCAAAGGTCGAAGATGGCTGTGATCATCACTTCCTTACCCTCCAGAAACATTTCCTTTTTGAAAGCTTCTTGCGTCTTCCGCCAAATTAATGTTTTAAACAGTTCTGAGGATGAATTGAAAGGCCCTTATCCCAGGTCTGTGGTTTGATTATAAATCATAAAGCCATAACCTGTCCACTTCTCATTTATCTTGACTGGGGTTGGGGAGAGGGCAGATTGAACAAGGAAATAATTGTCTTCTCAGTTCTTTGGTCATATTAACTTTTATTTCCTCTTCTATATTCACATTTTCTAGACCACTGAAACTGGTAAAATCAAGAGAGGAAATAACTGTTTTTGTATATCTAAGTATACGAAAGTTACTATAGATTAGTTATACTGTGTTTCTCTGTGTCCTGCCTACCACTGCTCCCTATGTGTGACTTAGTTCTGTGTGTTCTGCTAGACAAATTTAAGGGAAATTTAAGATAGCAATAACTCCCCCCAAAGTATCCACCAGCATAATCCCTATCAAAATTCCAGCAACCTTTTCATTTCTTTGCAGAAGTGGAAAAACTGATGTTAAAATTCATATGGAATTGGCTGGGCCTGGTGGCTCACGCCTGTATCCCCAGCATTTTGGGAGGCCAAGATGGGCAGATCACTTGAGGTCAGGAGCTGGAGACCAGCCTGGCCAACATGGTAAAACCTCATCTCTACTAAAAATACAAAAAATTAGCTGGGCATTGTGGCAGGTACCTGTAATCCCAGCTACTTGGAAGGCTGAGGGATGAGAATCCCTTGAACCTAGGAGGTGGAAGTTGCAGTGATCCGAGGTCACAACACTGCACTCCAGCCTGGGTGATAGAGTGAGACTCTGTCTAAAATAAATAAATGCATATGGAATTGCAAGGGGCTCCTAATACTCAAAACTTAAATAGCCTCCTACTTTCTTCTTTTTCAGGAACACACTTCCTTATATTAAAACTTACTACAATCTATAGTAATCCAGACTGTGTAGTACTGTACTAGCATAAGGATAGAAATATGGGTCAGTGGAATAGAACTGAGAGTCTAGAAATAAACCCCTGCATCTATGAGCAATTGGTTTTTGTCAGGGATGCCAAGACTAGTCAATGGTGAAAGAATAGTCTCTTCCACAAATGGTGCTGGGATAACAGGATATCACATGCAAAAAAATGAAGTTAGACCCTCACCTCATACCATGTACAAATATTAACTCAGAATGGATCAAAGACCCAAATGTAAAAATGAAAACTATAAAACTCTTAGAAGAATACAAGGGCAGGCCGGGCATGGTGGCTCACGCCTATAATCCCAGCACTTTGGGAGGCCGAAGTGAGTGGATCACCTGATGTCAGGAGTTCGACCAATATGGAGAAACCCCATGTGTACTAAAAATACAAAATTAGCTGGGCGTGGTGGTGCGTGCCTGTAATCCCAGCTACTCGGGAGGCTGAGGCAGGAGAATCGCTTGAACCTGGGAGGCAGAGGTTGCAGTGAGCCGAGATCACCCCATTGCACTCCACCCTGGGCAGCAAGAGTGAAACTCCATCTCAGAAAAACAAAGAATACAGGGTAAATATTTATGACCTTGGAGTTGGCAGTGGATTCTAGATACAACACTAAAGGCACAAACAAAAAATAATTGAACTTCATCAAAATTAAAAACTTGTGTTTAAAAGTACACTATCAAGAAAATGAGAAGACAGTCCACAGAATGGGAGATACTTGTTAATCATATACCTCATAAGAGTCTATGCTGCTATTTATGTCTCCCCTCACCCCATTGTTATGTGAAATCCTCACGTGTTAGGTAATGGGATTAGTGCTCTTATAAAAGAGGCCCGTGTGGCCACGCATGGTGGTTCATGCCTATAATCCTAGCACTTTGGAAGGCGGAGGTGGGAGGATTGTTTGGGTCCAGGAGTTCAAGACCAGCCTGGGCAACAAG
>PVKV010033646.1:0-18499 GCA_004027835.1 Alouatta palliata
ATCAATATCGTGAAAATGGCCATACTGCCCAAAGTAATTTACAGATTCAACGCTATCCCTATCAAGCTACCAATGACCTTCTTCGCAGAACTGGAAAAAAACCACCTTAAACTTCATATGGAACCAAAAGAGAGCCCGCATAGCCAAGTCAATTCTAAGCAAAAAGAACAAAGCTGGAGGCATCACACTACCGGACTTCTCTCATGGTTTTCTTAGCCTGGTTACAGACTTATCAATCTCACTTATCTTTTCAAAGAGTCAACTTCTGATTTTATTTATTTTCTTTATTTACTTTCTGTCTCAATCTCAACTGACCTCCTGCCTAATCAATTTCATTAATTTCTGCTCCAATTTTTATTTATTTTCTTCTTCTTACTTTATAATTTTCTTCTATTTTCAATGTAGTTTGCTCTTCTTTTTCTAGTTTCCTAAAGTGGAAACAGTGTTTTTAGATCTCTCTTGTTTTCTATAATATGCAATAAATGCCATAAATTTCCCTGTAACCACTTCTTTTGCTGCATCCATATATTTAGATAAGTTGCATTTTTATTTTCACTGAATCCAAAATACTTAAAAAGTTTTCTTGAGATTTTGTCTTAACTCATGTGCTGTTTAGAAATGCATTCTTTATTCTCCAAATATTGAGGGACTTTTTAGCTATCTTTCTGTTATTGATTTTTACTTCAAATTAATTGTAGTCTGAGATAAGACACAGAATTTTTATTATTTTAAATTTATTAAAATGTGTCTTATAGCTCAGGATGCAGTCAATCTTGGTGAATGTTCCATGGGAACTTGAGATGAGTGTATATTCTGTTGTTGTATGAAGTAGTCCATATTTGCCAATTATATGTACTTGATTAATGCTGTTGAGTTAAGCTTTTTGTTTTTACTCTTCTTCTGCATGTGGAATCTGTACATTTCTAGTAGAAGTTTTTATTTTTAAAAAATAAAAATAACTTTCTTCCAAATTAGGAAAGTATAGTAAGCTAATTTTTTATGTCATTCAGCTAATGTATATTAAGCACTTATTATGTGCTAGTGACTAGGGACAAATTTATGAGCAAAAATAAGCTGGTAAGTTTTATAAGAGATATGTGGTGGGAAGATCCAAAATGGCCAAATCGGAACTGCTCTGGAGTGCCGTTCTCAGCAAGAACAGTGCAGAGGGTGAGTGATCACCACATTTCCAAACGAGTTTTCACTGCCCACAGACCAGGAGATTCCTGGGCTGAAAAGAACCACGAGTTTCCAGCATGGCTGTTTCAGCTGGCACCATGAGTCTCCACACAAAAACTTACACAAATCTGGGCAGCCATTTCAACTGGCAGCTGGAATGCCCAGGACACAGAGCCTCCATTCAACTGAAAAAAAGGGGGCTAAAACAGGGAGCCAGATGATCTGGCTCAGTGGGTCCCACCCCCACAAAGACCAGCAATCTGAAATGCTCTGGACCGACAGTTTCACAGCAAGCGCAGCTGGACCTGGGATGGTACAGCTCTGTGGAGGGAAGGGTATCTGCCATTACCAATGCAGTCCACCACTACCAAGGCAGCCCGCCATTACCAAGGCAGACTGCCATTACTGAGGCAGTTGTAACTGTACCTCTGTAAACAAAACTGCAAGGAATTTCACAGGGCAGCTGGGCAGAGCCCATGGCAGCTCAGCAATGCCTCTGCTGGCAGACTGTGACTAGACTACCTTCTTGCTGGGCAGGGCATCTCTGAATAAAAGGCAGCAGCACATCAAGAACTTATAAATAAAGCCCCACCTTCCCAGGACAGAGCACCTTGGAAAAAAGGCAGTTATGAGTTCCTCTGCAACAGACTTAAACTTTTGGCCGGGCGCGGTGGCTCATGCCTGTAATCCCAGCACTTTGGGAGGCCGAGGTGGGTGGATCACCTGAGGTCAGGAGTTCAAGTCCAGCCTGACCAACATGGTGAAACCCCATCTCAATTAAAATTAAAAAAAACAAACAAACAAACAAAAAAAACTTTCAGAGCCCAGCAGCTCTGAACGGAACAATCGAGTTCCCAGCTCAGCACTTGAGCTCCTACAAGGGACAGACTATCTCCTCAAGCAGCTCCCTGACTCCTATATATCCAAAGAGACACCTCATAAAGGAGAGTTCAGGCTGACATCTATTGGATACCCTTCTGGGATGAAGATAACAGAAGAAGAAACTGCCAGCAACCCTTGTTGCTCTGCAGCCACCGCAGGTGATCCCTAGGCAAGCAGGGTCTGGAGTGGACCTCCAGCAGTCCTGCAGCAGAAGGGCCTGACTGTTAGAAGGAAAACTAAAACACAGAAAGAAATAACCTCAACATCAACAAAAAGGACATTCACTCAGAGACCTCATCTGAAAGTCACCAACTACAAAGACCACAGGTACATAAATCCACAAAGATGGGAAGAAACCAGTGCAAAAAGGATAATAACACCAAAAACCAGAATGCCTCTCCTCCTCCAAGGGATCGAAACTCCTCACCAGCAAGGGAACAAAGCTGGATGGAGAATAAGGCTGATGAATTGACAGAAACAAGCTTCAGAAGATGGGTAATAACAAACTTCTGTGCACTGAAAGAACATGCTAACCCAATGCAAAGAAACTAACAACTTGAAAAAAGGTTAGATGAAATACTAATGAGAATAAACAGCTTAGAGAAGAATATAAATGACTTAATGGAGCTGAAAAACACAACACGAGAACTTTGTGAAGTATACACAAGTTTCAACGGCTGAATTGACCAAGCAGAAGAAAGGATATCAGAGATTGAAGATCAACTCAATGAAATAAAATAAGAAGTCAAGATTAGAGAAAAAAGGTTGAAAAGAAATGAACAAAGCTTCCAAGAAATATGGGATTATGTGAAAAGAGCTAATCTACATGATTATGTGCCTTGGAGTTGCTCTTCTTGAGGAATATCTTTCTGATGTTCTCTGTATTTCCTGGACTTGAATGTTGGCCTGCCTTGCTAGGTTGGGGAAATTCTCCTCGATAATACCCTAAAGAGTGTTTTCCAGCTTGGATTCATTATCTCCGTCACATTCAGGTACCCCAGAACCTATCAGGAAACCCATCACATGAGCAAGGACACACATAGGCTCAAAATAAAGGGATCAAGGAAGATTTACCAAGCAAGTGGAGAACCAAAAAAATAGGCGTTGCAATTCTAGTCTCTGATAATACACTTTAAACCAACAAAGATCAAAAGAGACAAAGAAGGGCATTACATAATGGTAAAAGGATCAACGCATCAAGAAGAGCTAATGATCCTAAATTTATATGCTCCCAGTACAGGAGCACCCAAATACATGAAGGAAATTCTTAACAACCTACAAAGAGACTTAGACTCCCACACAATAATAGTGGGAGACTTTAACACTCCACTGTCAATATTAGACAGATCAATGAGACAGAAAACTCACAAAGATATCCAGGACTTAAACTCGGATCTGGACCGAGCAAACTTAATAGACATTTACAGAACACTCCACCCCAAATCCACAGAGTATACATTCTTCTCAGCACCACATTACACCTACTCTAATATGGACCACATAATTGGAAGTAAATAACTCCTCAGCAAATGCAAAAGAATGGAAATCATAACAAACAGTCTCTCAGACCACAGTGCAAACAAATTAGAACTCAGGATTAAGAAACTAACTCAGAATCACACAACTTCATGGAAACAGAACACTTGGCTCTTGAATGTTGACTGGATAAACAATGAAATGAAGGCAGAAATAAAGATGTTCTTTGAAACCAAAGATAACAAATACACAATGTACCAGAATCTCTGGGACACATTTAAAGCAATGTCTGGAGGAAAAATTATAGTAATAAATGTCCACATGAGAAGGAAGGAAAGATCTAAAATTGACACCCTGTCATCAAAATTAAAAGAGCTAGAGGAACAAGATCAAAAAAACTCAAAAACTAGCTGAAGACAAGAAATAACTAAGATCAGAGCAGAACTGAAGGAGACAGAGACACACAAAATAACCTTCAAAAATCAATAGATCCAGGAGGTGGTTTTTTGAAAAGATCAACAAAATAGACTACTAACTAGATTAATAAAAAAAGAAAAGAGAGAAGCATCAAATAGATGCAATAAAAAACAATAAAGGGCATATCACCACCAATTCCACAGAAATACAAACTACCACCAGAGATTAATACAAACAACTCTATGCACGTAAACCAGTAAACCTGGAAGAAATGCATAAATTCCTGGACAGTTACACCCTCCAAGACTAAACCAGGAAGAAGTTGAAATCCTGAACAGACCAATAACAAGGGCTGAAGTTGAGGCAGCAATTAATAGCCTACCAACCAAAAAAAGCCCAGATCCAGATGGGTTCACAGACGAATTCTACCAGATGTACAAAGAGGAGCTGGTACCACTTCTTCTGAAACTATTCCAAACAATACACAAAGAGGGAATCCTTCCCAAATCATTTTATGAGACCAACATCATCCTGATACCAAAAGCCGGCAGAGACTCAACAGAAAAAGAGAACTTCAGCCCAATATCCGTGATGAACATAGATGCAAAAATCTTCAATAAAATACTGGCAAGCTGATTGCAACCAGCACATTAAAAAGCTTATCCATCACGATCAAGTAGGTTTCATCCTGGGATGCAAGGCTGGTTCAACATACACAAGTCTATAAATGTAATCCACCACATAAACAGAACCAAAGACAAAAACCACATGATTATCTCAATAGATGCAGAGAAGGCCTTAGAAAAAATTCAACAGCACTTTATGCTAAAAATTCTCAATAATGGAGCATATCTGCAGTGCCAGCTGCTATAATACCAAGTATAATGCTGGGTTCAAGTCATGCTCAGTAAATACTCTTTAACTGCAGCTCAAGATGAAGATAGTAAAATAGTCTGCTGTTTGTTACGTACTTAGCAACTGATGCATATCATCAGATCAAATAGAGGTGTTGGTAAATTTCGTCAAGGGGTTTGTAAATTTTAAAAATGGAATAATTATAAATGCTTTTGTGATAAAATATACGTGGAATTCTTCAGAAGGCAATAGAACATTATGAAATATGAAACAAAAGAGATATGTGTGGTCAAATGCACACAGAGTGCTATATGTAGAGATAGAATCCATATCTTCTTACATGTAGGTCAAGGTTCTGTGGATCATAAGCTCTTGTGAACATTTACTAATTTCCTGAAAACCATATATATAATACTGTGAGATATTGGCCAGACTGAACATTTTTTCAATGAATCATTATTAGAAAGTAAATATAACTAGAAAGAAATATATATTTTCTAAGGCATCATTTTTTTCCTTCTCAAACCCACTCTGATTATGTTACTTGAGCATAGAAGTTTCTGAAATGTCAATTCTGTAGATTTTTTATGCAGCACAAGACATATTGTAATATGTAAGTTTTTCCTGAAGTTATCAAGAGTAATGTGACTTGTTAAAGTGGGACAAAAATAATCTGCTTTTTTCCCAACTCATATTTGCCCATTTTGTAGGATGAAAAACTTATTCTACTCCACACTTGACCTTGAGGCTATTAAACTGGAAAAATAAAATGAGCCTGTACTATCCATATATTTTAAGAGAAGCAAAATAGAGCCTGCCTGGAAAAGTTGGTTTCCATTTTCAAATACATGTGAGCACCTCCTTTCTTCACCCTCTTCTTTGGCATCACAATGTCAGGCTGCAGAGAAATGTCTTCTGCCTGATTGTCAATTAGCCTCCAATTCCTTGGAAAGATATATTTTTGGCCCTAAAAGGATTCTTGTTTATGCTTTGGTTGACACCCAATCATCTGATCTTAGAGGGCAAGGGACATCCAAGGAGATGGAGATGAGTAGATACTGTTTATTATAAGAGATCAACTTAGTGTATCCCTCCTCCCGCCATGCAAAGAGTCCATAGAGAAGTAAAAATAATTTGTGTGTCTAAGGGAAAGAGCTGGAAGAAGGTAACCTCCAATGAATCATCAGCTGTGGAAAATATAATTTCTCAGTCCCAGAACCTTCATATTTATTTGGAAAATCTAAACAAAAGTGAGTGATTAGGCAATAAAAAGTAGACAAATGATTAGTTTTAAAGATATTTTCCATTTGCCAACCATGCCAACAGTGTGAATTTTAGTGTCATGTTTCTATTTTATTTGCTTTAGAAAACTAAAATTATTTTAAATTTTGCCATTTATTCTTGTCAATTACATAATTAACTATTCAGTAAACCAAAGATCTAAAAATATATTAGGCATGCAGGAGAATATTCTGTTCCCTGTACAGAACGTGGAAAGATAAGCTGAAGAAAGTCACAATCATCTTTTCAGCAGAGCCCAATTTCTCTCAGAAGCCATTTATAATCATTATTCATATTTTTTCAAATCTGCTTTAAATTAACTTATATTTTCTAACAATTCCATCTTTCAAAGATAGCAAAATCTCTGATTTTTATTATACATTGTATAAAGTGAATATGTGCTTTTATTTGTCCAAAACTTTGTCACTCAGATTTCAAAACTTAATCTCATTGAATTATACGAGGATTTGGTAAAGGAGTTTGTGCTAACTTTACCCACATCATCCAGAGTGTTATATATTTAGATGGTTTCCCCCTTTTAGTCTCTGACTTTCAAGACTTTCAGGGGTATAGAGAAATAAGAGTACTCTTAGCAATACTGAATAAAATGTAAATTCGTTCATGTTCTTTGAAGGGGGTCAGATTCTCATTATCTATCAAAATTTAATGTATGGACATCATCCATTTACTCAGCAATTGCAATTCTACAAATTTATCTTACATAATGCTCATACATATTTGCCAAGAGTTATTCAATCCTACATAACGCACTCTCTCTCTCTCTCTATATATATATTATATATATGTGTGTGTATATATATAATGTGTATATACATAACGCATGTGTGTATATATAATGTGTGTATATAGTGGAAATATGAGCATTTAGGGAATAGTATATTTCTTATAAATGAAAGAGTTGGTCATTTTATACTGATGAGTCATTCTGGACATTATAAGCCTTTTCATTTATGGCTATCATGCAATAGCAATAACAGGAAGCCAACACAAAGCAAAAGCAATTAGCTGATGTGCAAAGATTTCAAAAAATAATTTTAGGTAAAGAAGATAGTTATATTGGAAAAATATACATATGTAAGAATGGATAAAAGAAATAAAATATGTGTTTATATTTACAGTTTATGAAATATCTTTGGATATTGAGACTGGGAGTCAGAGAGATAGTTCGTATTATAAAGATTTTCTTATTTAATTTTTTTATTTATATGATTTGCTTTGGTTCCATGTATCTTGCACTCTGGACGGAACGAAGCGTTTCCCTACAAGTTTGTGTTGACTATGCCTGCTGTAGAGCTTCCCTATCTGGGAGTATTAATCATGTGTTTCCGATGTTTTGACATCTGGGGCCTTGCTGACACTGAAAAGCCTGCCCCTTTCAATACTAGCCAGCTCCTGAAGATAGTAAACAGTTTACTTGCTGGAGCCCACCATTCTCCTCACCTCCTTTATCAGGCTCTTACACTGTGTGCCATTACTCCTCTGCCTCAATCACTCCAGTACCTGGAGACAGCTTCTACACTCCAGACCCTGCTGAAATTATTCCAACTGGCCAATCCTCGAGCTGTTTAAACTGCCTCAACTGTTTCTTCTCACAGAAGCCACTGGATTCTCCTGCTGGAGAGTCATGTGGAAGGCTGCCGCCTCTACATTTGGTGGTTGACCTGGGTTTACCATTGATCCCAGCAGTTAAGAAAGCGAGATAGATGTGGAGGGAGAAATGTGAGGACAAGCTGAAATCCAAAGCCCCCCACCTCCATAAATCTTTAGCTGCATCTAATCACAAAGACCTTCAGAAATAGATGGCAACAATTTACTTTTGACTTTTAAAGCTTATGTGAATTTCTTGCTAACTCTAACTCAGAATCACAAAATTAAGGAAATTCTTCAAAACATAGTCAACTAAAACTATCACAACCACCTTCCAGTTTTACAAGACATGTCCTAGAATTAACACAAACATTTCCATTTGTAGCCCCTTGGGCAGAACCAGCCATGTAACCTCCTATAACTGCAAGGGGGTAGGAAGTGTGAGAAAGCTTATGGACACTAATTCAGCAATCATTAAATGTCCTTGCCACACCTACTATGTCAGGAGGAAATATTTATAGATCTCAGTGTACAACAATTTGTTTGAGTTGTCAACTTGATCTCTAACAAAAATATTTTGTTTGAGTGTATGTAATTTTCTTATTAAAAATTTGTTATTAGTATTAGAACTATTGCCACTGTGGCCAAGATTTAAATTGCATCTCTGAAAGCTATGATTTTCACTCAGGTTTCTTCCAGGGAAAGCCTCTCTATTGAGAAACCTTCATCTCCTTGTTCCCTTATGCTTTCCTTAAGGATTATTAGATCTAAGTGTTATGAAAGGAGTTTCAAGCATCAAGCTTTCCAAATTGCAGCATTCAGCATCCCTTCAAGTATGGACTCAACTATATTTTATTTGGTGGGTGCTATAGCACTTAAAGAAGGGACAGTTTTAGCTCTGTACTTTGAAAAAGTTGTGTGCTCTACAAATAAAAGGCTACTTTTGTTGTTACTTTTGGACCCCAGGAGAAATGGAAGTCCTTTTCAGAGAGCATGGGAGACACATGAGTCCTTTGCAGTCCTCTTGCCTGCCTCTGAGGATGAAATGAGAGAGTATGAAGCATTTTGGGGTGTGGGCAGGCACACAGTTAGGCTCGGTGCAGAGCAGAGCTGCTGTCCTGATGGTGTGGCCCCAGTCATCATGAGCCATGTCTGAAAGAATCAATGACATTTTATATGCAAGCATGCTCTCTGTTTGACTGTGCTGTAGTTTTTAATGAGAGCATCATTGACAGTGCTTTAACCTGACTAATTGTGTTCTATGTAATAATGTGTGGGCTTGAGTAGGAGGCAGGGTTAGGGAAGAAGGAGGGAGAATGGATGTGTGAATGAGGGAAAGGTGTCTCTTCCTTTGGAGCATGGATGAGTTCCAACCCCCCACTCACCCTCTGAGCTGGGTATCTTGCTGCGGGCCACAGCCTGTGCTACATTAAGCATTAGCCCTGGTTGGGAATAGAGTCCACAGGGGAGAGGTTAAAGCTTCATCAAAGAAGCAACTCTCTTAAGTGACCTCCATTTAACTTACCTGCTGGTCTCCATTCCTTCTGCAAAACATACTACTGGCAACTACTGCTGCATGTTTTTGTTATGGTTGTCTTACATGCCACTATAATTTTGTTCCCTCCGTTTGGACTGAAAGCATACCAAGAGCCAATTGCGTGAATTCCTAAACTTGTCTGTACCAGTTAAATTTGTTCTTGTAATTGAGTAATTTAATTGTTACATAAATGAAATATGAGTGAGAAAAAATAGATGACTAACATTCACTGAGTACTTACTGTGTGTTAGGTACTCTTCTAAGTACCTGACATCTCATCTCTTACAACTGCTGTGTATATAAAAGTAGAATGTTTTGGGAAAAAAATTGATAACAGTGAGTGCTACAGAAGTCACCAATGAATTAGTTATAAAGAAGATAGCAGTAAAAAAAGTTGGAAGGGAAATAATCTTAGAAGGATCCTTCACCCACGTTACTCAGCAAATGTCTCTAAGCTCTTAATCCACTTGGAAAAAAACAAAATTAGAAATCAGAGTCAATATGTTATTTATGCAAGGAAGACTTTGGGAGATTAATCTGTAGTTCTATCCCTAGAGGAAAGACCTCCAATCTACATTGCAATATCAATGGAAAAAAACACACATTTGTATGTTTTATATTAAAATTAATCCCAGGTTGACTTAGGAACTCCTAAGTTAATCAAGCCTTTTCAAGAGCTTCAGGCTGAAAGTAAAGATCCCTCAGGTTAGACCCAATGTTAAAATTTTAACTGGGCAAATTCTCATTAGAGACAAGGGGCCAAAGACTGTGCTGATGGAATCTAATGTCTCTTAATGTTGACTTCGATCCAGTAAAGCCCTTGTTAAGCCATTTAACTGTAAAATTGGGCCTTGGGAAGGCAGTGCACCCTTTGAAATTAGAGGTCAGGAGACTTGGATTTGATTTCCAGCCCTCTGCCAGTTAGTCAGTCACTCACTTTCAAGCCTTAGGCGAGTCACTTTCTGTCTCTGTTTCTCGATTTTTGTACAGGGATTTATGTGGGCCTTCAGGCCCTCTGGGAAATGATCCCTTTTTCAGCTCAGTGCCTGGTTTATTGAGTATACTTGTCAATCTGGACTTTAATACATCTATGATTTTGGATTAACTCTATTACCTCTGCTAGAAATTAACACAGAAAATTCACTGTTGATTGACAAGAATGAGAATCAGTTCTAAAGAATTAAAATATAACCAAATCCTTTATTACTAAACAAATGCTCAAGTGCACACAGATCACTCATTCTGACTTCATCAGCTATAGCACTTAAAGGAAGACAACTTTTGCAAAGAACAGAGCTAAAACTGTCCCTGCTTTAAGTGCTATAGCACTTAAAGCAGGACAGGAAAGTGAGAGAAGAAAATGAAAGATTAAAGAAACCTTGTAAATTAGAAAACTAATAGAACGCCTCTAAATGTATTCTTGGGGCAAATTTGATATTACCTTGAGTGGAAATACGAGCATTTAGGGAAAAGTATATTTCTTATAGATGAAAGAATTTTTCATTTTATACTGATGAGTCATTCTGGACATTATACTACTTTTCATTTAAGGCTATCACGCAATGTCAATAATAGGAAACCAACACAAAGCAATTGCGATTACTCGCTTCTCAGATGAAAGGAAGAAAGAATTAATTAAAGCTCTTTTCTTCTTAAACAAAGAAAATAAAAAAAGACTTGCTTATTCAGGCAAAGGAAACTTTCACAAATTTCTGTTGAGATAGCCCAAATTTGTGTAACAAGAACAAATTAGTACATGGCTTTATTCCATTTGAGATTAAAATTAAACACTATTGCAGCATAAAATTGATGGCTCTTCTGATAATTACTCTTTCAGTATATATGAAAAATAAATACAGCAACGTCAATTTAGAGTTATTGCTGAAACTTTCTCCATTCTCATCTAGCACAGCATTAACTAGCTGACCATCAAGATACTTTATTTTCTAGGATATCTGAACTGGAAGTCACAAGCTCTAGAACCTGGTCTTGACTATGACTCTGTGTGTGATCTTGGGCAAGCCCTTAACTTTTTTGAACTTTGCTTTTCTCACCTGCAAAATTATCTGTTTTGGTGTGATATTCTCTATAGAGGAATGTCCAATGAATATATAAGACAAGCCACATATGTAGTTTAAATTTTATAGTAGCCACACTTAAAAAAGTCAAAAGAAAAGGGTAACATTAATTTAAAACATATTTTGAACAAGTATATCCAAAATGATATTATTTCTACAAGTAATCAAAATTTCACATACAAAATCTGTATAAAATGCAAAATTTCACATTATTTTACTTTGCAATCTTGTACGTATTACTCTTATACCACATTTAATTTTGAAGTTTAAATTTTATTGGAAATACTTGATCTGTATTTAGATTAAATAAAATGTATAGTCAAAAAAGTAGATTTATATACCTAAGGCATTCCTAATATACTTAAAAATTTTCTAATAACAGTAAGATATTCATTTTATAATTTAAATAAAATTAAAAATCTACTCCATGAATAATTCAATGTCAAAAAATTACATAACATAGACAAAATAAATTGCTACATGTAAAACCTAGCAAGACTGAATCATGAAGACAAAAATTTTAACAGCCCAACAAAGAATAGGGAGATTAAATCAGAAACAATGTCTTCCATCAAAGAAAAGCCCAGGACCTGATGCCCTAATTGCTGATTTCTACTGAACATTTAGAGAAGAACTAATACAATTTTTCTAAAGTTCTTCAAAAACAATATTAAGAGTAGGGAGTACTTCCAAACTCCATTTACAAGGCCAGCAGTACCCTCATAACAAAGCCAGACAAAGACACTACAAGAGAAGAAAATCACAGACCAATATTCCTAATGAACACAGATATAAAAATCCTCAACAAAGTACTTAGCATGCTGAATTCAACAACATTTTAAAAGGATTATTCACCATAATTAAGCAGGATTTGTCCAATAGATGTAAATATAATTCAATATAGGCAAATCTATAAATGTGATATACTACATTAACAAAATGAAAATAAAAAACATGATCAACTCAATAGATGCAGACAAAGCATTTGAAAAACTCTCAACACATTAAGTGTAGAAGGAATGTACAATAAGGATCATATATGACAAATCAAAAGCTAACATTATACTCAACAGTAAAAAGATAAAAGCTTTTCCTCTGAGATGAGGACAAGACAAAGATGCCCATTCTCACTTCTATTTGCCATAGTGCTGGAATTAGGCAAGAGAAAGAAATAAAAGGCATTTATGTTGGCAAGAAAGAAGTTAAACTGTTTCTGTTTGCAGACAACATGACATTATCTATACAAAACCTTAACAACTCCTTGAAAAAACTGTTAGGACCAATAAACATATTCAATAAGTTGCAGGATGTGAAATCAACATATAAGTTGAGTAGCATTTCTATAACCTAACAATGAACTACTTGTAAAAGAAATTCAGAAAACAATCCCCAACCTTATACATAAATGCTACAAAAAAAAAAAAAAAAAAAATCCTTAAGAATAAGTTTAACTGGCCGGGCGTGGTGGGTTCACGCTTGTAATCCCAACACTTTGGGAGGCCGAGGCAGGCGGATCACAAGGTCAAGAGATCAAGACCATCCTGGCCAACATGGTGAAACCCCATCTCTACTAAAAATACAAAAATTAGTTGCGTGTGGTGGCGTGCGCCTGTAGTCCTAGCTACTTGGGAGGCTGAGGCAGGAGAACTGTTTCAACCCGGGAGGTGGAGGTTGCAGTGAGCCAAGATCACGCCACTGCATGCCAGCCTGGCACCTGGCAACAGAGCAAGACTCTGTCAAAAAAAAAAAAAAAAAAGAATGAGTTTAACCAAAGAAGTGAAAGACCTATATGCTGAAAACTATAAAGCATTGACTAAATAAATTAAAGAGGACACAAATAAATTGAAAGATATACCACATTCATAGATTGAAATAGTTAATATTCTCAAAATGTCCATCCTACCTAAAGCAATGTCTATCAAAATTCCAGTGACATCATTTCACATAAATGAAAAAAATCAATCTTAAACTTTCCATGAAAACAAAAAACACTCAAATGACCAAAACAATCTTGAATAAAAAGAACAAAGCTGGAAGACTTTTACCTCCTGACTTCAATATATTCTATTATATAAAGCTATTGAAGTCAAAATAGCAAGGTACTGTCACAGAAACAGACATGTAGATCAATCAAACAAATTAGAGATCCCAGAAATAAATTCTTACATTTACGGCTAATTGATTTTTTAAAAAGTTGCCAGGAACACACAATGGAGAAAAAAGAGCCTCTTCAATTAGTGATGTTGGGCAATTGGAGAGTCACATGCAGAGGAATGAAATTTGACTCTTATCTCACACCATATATGAAATCAACTCAAAGTGAATTCAAGATTTAAATATAAGACTTAAAACTTTACTAGAAAAAAATAAAGCTTATGGAAAAAACTCCATGGCATTGTTCTGGACAATGATATTTTGGATATAAAGCTGAGAGCACAAGACAGCAAAAGTAAAAATAGAAAAATGGAATTATGCCAAATTAAAAAACTTCTTCACAGCCCAACAAAGCAATCAACAGTGTAAAGAGACAACCAGTAGAATGGGAGAAAATATTTGCAAACATATAATACATCTGATAAGGGGTTAAATATGTAAATATGTAAGAAAAAACTCGAACAACTCAATAGTGGGCAAAAGGGCAAAGGATCTGAAGAGACAGTTCTCCAGAGAAGACATACAAATAGCCAAGAGTTATATAGAAAAATGTTCAAAATCACTAATCATCACAGAAATATAAAGTAAAACCACAGAGATATATCATCTCACAATCATTAGAATGGCTGCTGTCAAAAAGACAAAATATGTCAAATGTTGGAGGGAATGTATAGAAAAGGGAAGCTTCATACATTGTTGATGGGAATGTAAATTAGTCATTATCAAAAACAGTATGAAGGTTTCTCAAAAAATAAAAAATAGAGCTATCATATAATCCATCAATTCTACAATTGATTATATATCCAAAGAAAATAAAATCAATATGTCAAAGAAATATCTGCACTCTTATGTTCACTACAGTGTTAATCACATAGCCAAAATATAAAATCAACCTAAATGTGCATAACTGAATAAATGAATAAAGAAAAATGTGGTACATATACTCAAGAAAACACTATTCGCCTTTGAAAAGGTAAGAAATCATGCTATTTGCAACAACATTAATGAACTTGGAAGACATTGTGTTAAATGAAATAAACCAAACACAAAAAGACAAATACCACATGTTCTCATTTATAAATGGAACATTAATAAGTCATACTCATGAAAGATAGTAGAAGGGTGGTCACCAGAGGCTGCGGAGGGCAGCTGGCTGGCACCCCTTTGATGAACATCTCCAATGAGAAATAAATAATGGCCGGGCGTGGCCAGCACTCTGGGAGGCTGAGGCAGGAGGATCACCTGAAGTCAGGAGTTTGAGACCAGCCTTGCCAACATAGTGAAACCCTGTCTCTACTAAAGCAGAATTGCTTGGACCAGGACCCAGGAGGCAGAGGTTGCAGTGATCTGAGATCATGCCAGTGCACTCCAGCCTGGGCTATACAGCCAGACTCCATAAAAAAAAAAAAATTATCCGGGCATGTTGGCATACACCTATAATCTTATAATCTCAGCTACTCTTGACGCTGAGGCAGGAGAATCACTTGAACCCAGGAGGTGGAGATTGAAGTGAGCCAAAATCATGCCACTGCCCTCCAGCCTGGAAGACAGAGTGAAACTCCATCTCAAAAAAAGAAAAAGAAAAAGAAAAAGAAAAGAAAAGAACTGCTGGAAGTTATATTCAGAAGAAATAAATATTTGAATAGCACAACAAAGAATAAGGAGATTGAATCAGTAATTATGTCTTCCATCAAAGAAAAACCCAGAAACTGATGGCCTAACTGCTCATTTCTACCGAACATTTAAAGAACTAATACCAATCCTTGTAAAAATCTTAAAAAAAATAAGAGTAGGGAGTACTTCCAAACTCCTTTTACCAGGCCAGCATTATCCTGATACAAAGCCAGAGATGACCATCAAAGGATTTAAAATTTCCATTAGACAAGGAGAATAAGTTCAAGGGGTCTATTGGAGAATATGATGGCTATAATTTATTATAATGTATTGTATTCTGGAAAATTAATATCTGAGTAGATTTTAAGTCTTCTCTCCTACCTAAACGAAAAATATGTGAGATAATACATATGCTAATAAGTTCTATTTAGCCTTATCTACAATGAGACGATGGGGTCTTCTAGATATACAATCATGTCGTCTGCAAATAGAGACAATTTGACTTCCTCCTTCCCTATTTGAATACCCGTTATTTCTTTTTCTTGCCTGATTGCTCTGGCTAGAACTTCCAGTACTATATTAAATAGGAGTGGTGAGAGAGGGCATCCTTGTCTAGTGCCTGATTTCAAAGGGAATGCTTCCAGTTTTTGCCCATTCAGTATGATATTGGCTGTTGGTTTGTTGTAAATAGCTTTTGTTATTTTGAGATACGTTCCGTGAATACCTAGTTTATTGAGGTTTTTAGCATAAAGTGCTGTTGAATTTTGTCAAAGGCCTTCTCTGCATCAATTGAGATAATCATGTGGTTTTTGTCTTTGGTTCTGTTTATGTGGTGAATTATGTTTATAGACTTGCGTATGTTGAACCAGCCTTACATCCCTGGGATGAATCCGACTTGATCATGGTGGATAAGCTTTTTGATGTGCTGTTGCAATCGATTTGCCAGTATTTTATTGAAGATTTTTGCATCTATGTTCATCATGGATATTGGCCTGAAGTTTTCTTTTCTTGCTGAGTCTCTGCTGAGTTTTGGTATCAGGATGATTTTGGTCTCATAAAATGATCTGGGAAGGATTCCCTCTTTTTGGATTGTTTGGAATAGTTTCAGAAGGAATGGTACCAGCTCCTCTTTGTATGTCTGGTAGAACTCGGCTGTGAACCCATCTGGACCTGGGCTTCTTTTGGGTGGTAGGCTCTTAATTGCTGCCTCAACTTCAGACTTTTTTTTCTTTAAAGAAGATGAAATTAGACTTTTAAGTAACATTCTACTTTAAAATTACTGTCTCAATTTAAAAAAAAATTACTAAAAATATCAAGAAAGTACATTTTTTGGCTGAATTTCCTATTCCCTCCTCTCCCCTGAAACACAATGGAAAGCCCATATCTGGCTTCTGATATCTGATACCCTTATCTACTATCTGATAAGGGGTTAATATCCAACATATATAAGAAACTCCTATAATTAAATAGCAAAAGCAAAGCAAAACTAAACAACTCAATTTAAAAATGAGCAAAATACTTTAACAGACATTTCTCCAAAGAGGACATAAAAATGGCCATCAGGTATATGAAAAGACAGTATAATCTAAGAGAATATACTATATCTTGCAAAACAGCACCTCAGTTCTGAAAATGTTGATTTTCAATATGCTGCAGCTGTGTCTTCAATACCTTATTTCTCTGTTATCTGAACCTAGTGCTTTAGAAAAATGAAGTGCAAAATAAGATCAGGAAATACTACTGGCATTGCTTTACTTGTTTTAATGTGAAATTTGTGGATGACATTAAGATAAAGCATAATTTGAAATTTAGACATGGTCATGGTTGTGCTGCTGCGCAAATCATGAATAGAAAGTGCAAATAAAAATCAGATTTGTTGAAGTTTTCATGCTGGAGAGAACAAATTGTTGCCCATTTCTCATTGAAAGATTCATAATTTAGTCTGTTTTCCACCATCAGCTAACATGTCCTCTGCAAGCACATGACAACTTGGAAACCTGGAATTGTTGGTTGTTGCTACTATATTTGATGCTCAGCAGAGGCAACATCTGGACAAATTTAGGAAAAGTTTCATTTTCATTTCTGCATAGTTTATCTCTAAATTCTCTAAAACAGACATTAAAACTCCCTGAAAAAAACAGAAAAATTAGGAATCATCAGTCTTCTTTTTATTATTATACTTTAAGTTCTGGAATACATGTGCAGAACGTGCAAGTTTTTTACATAGGTATACACATGCCATGGTGGTTTGCTGCACCCATCAACCCATCATTTACATTAGGTATTTCTCCTAACGCTATCCCTCTTCTTAACCCCCAGCCCCTGACAGGCCCTGGTTTGTGATGTTCTCCTCCCTGTGCCCATATATTCTCATTGTTCAACTTCCACTTATGAGAGGGAACATGCAGTGTTTAGTTTTCTGTTTCTGTGTTATTTTGCTGAGAATGATGGTTTCCAGATTCATCCATGTCCCTGCAAAGGACATGAACTCATTTTTTTTAAGACTGCATAGTATTCCATGGTGTATATGTACCACGTTTTCTTTATCCAGTCTAACATTAATGGGCATTTGGGTTGGTTCCAGGTCTTTGCTATTGTGAATAATGGTGCATAAACATACATGTGCATGTGTCTTTGTAGTAGAATGATTTATAATCCTTTGGGTGTATACCCAGCAATGGTAATACTGGGTCAAATGGTATTTCTATTTCTAGATCCTTGAGGAATTGCCACACTCTCTTCCACAATGGTTGAACTAATTTACACTCCCACCAACAGTGTAAAAAGCATTCTAAAAGTGTTCCTATTTCTCCACATCCTCTCCAGTATCTGTTGTTTCCTGACTTTTTAGTGATCACCATTCTAACTGGCATGAGATGATATCTCAGTGTGGTTTGAGTCATCAGTCTCTTAAGCAGTTCATCTACTAAAAGCTATTGTGAAATTATTCATTATCTCTAAGTTTCCTCAACTGTAAATTGAGATTGTTGATGCCCATTCTATTCACTTTGAAAAGCCCATAATATACTACTGACCCACCCATATATACTAGGAACCCAAAAGATATTCATTGAATAATGATAATGAGTCAACCACATTGATCCATATTTTGTTATAGTAATAAACCTATTGTAAGTATTTTGTTAACTCTTTAGAAGAAAGCCACACTTGCCATAAAACCATTTAATTTAACTAATGAATGTTGCTGGTGACTCTGTTCTGATTTAAAGACTTGAATACATGTAAAAATGCAAGTTTTGTTTATGTTATACTGTGTAGCTGATTTTTTTTAGTCGCATGCAAAAGTGCTTTCTTTTTATGTGTGTGTAATGATTGAACAGATTTCATTGGAAAGAATGAAAATTCATTTTTCCCTTTTGTCCAAATAGACTCTGAGATAGTAACACATCTTTTATTA